>JAOBAY020118557.1:0-16442 GCA_025331085.2 Zoanthus sociatus | reverse complement strand
TTTCGTCCATGGCCGCACATTCATGACAGAAAGATCACCAAAGAAGATTTTTTCATAAATTATCTCACCCCCACCAGTGGGGGTTGTTAAAAGACCACTTTTATATCCGTACTGAAGTTATAATGGGAAACATTATGGCATGGAATCCATTAATAGTTGTCCATAAGTTTATTTACTGGCCTAATTTCGTGGAAATCATCAGTCTTGACTCAAATGAATCTGCAATATACATATTTTTGACTTTTTCTGTTTTCCACCTTCCATGACGTTGAAAATTTTTTTCCTCCACACCAGCGTTAGCGGCGACCTTAGTGCTACCGGACCTACCAGACTGTGTGCTATATTGACTGACATCCGCGACAATGCCGTTGGAAGATCTTTTGAAGTATTCACGATAGGTAGAATATGAAATGTGCTTGTTAACGGACACAAACTTCTTATTGTTCTTAGAAGCAGTGATAGACCTAAAGATGAATTCTGACGAATTCTCTTTCAATTTCCGCTCGGAAAAGATATAGTAGGAGTAATTTTACCGGGCATAAGCACTTCCAGTTCTAGAAATGACTAATGTTTTTCTACGCTAATTCGTTTTGCTCTTATATATGTAGATCGACATTTGATTACCGTACAACTATAAATACCATTGCGCCTCAACTCGAGTAACTCAGAACTTCTGAGAAAGCCTGAGAAGGAGGTGACACACATTGCAAGAATTCTCAACAAATCTTCAGAATTTGTTTTATTTTTTAAAGCTTTTAAATATTCAGGTTCTAACGGTAATTTTCTTTTGTTTTTTTGAGCAACGCATTCTAACAGCGACTTCCTAAATCATTACTGAACATAGAAGAGAGGTCGGTATGTAAATCGATTCCCGCTACGTTGTGGGCCCAGTTAACAGCGAAAAATGCTGCGTTAATAGATGAAATAGAATCTGCAAATATATAGCAAAATCTAAAGGTGATACTGGAAATGATTGCACTTAAAAAGTTTGTGTTGTGAAAATCTTTCATCGATTAAGAGCTCTTTGATACCCGTCATTTGTCCCCTGTGCTGTGGCCGCTAATTCTGTTATGCCTCATCCTCTTCACAAGCTGTTTTGCCTTATCGTCAGAAGCAGCATTTTGAGGAGATTTTCAGAATACCGTATCAAGAAGGCGTGCATGGTTATGAGGCTGGCCATATAGGGCCTGTAGAGCATTTCTAGAAAATTTAAGACATCCCTTGAGCAAGGAACAATTTAGAGTTGAGCATCTCAGTTTCGTGAGGCTATCTACCTGTATGATGACTGCTAATGTCTGGTATCAGTTTTTGCTAAAATCTGTTGCTCTTGATCTCATGTCATATCTCTTTTGTTCATGGAAGGAAGCACAAAGCAATTTACTAGAAGAATCTAGCAGTCTAGCAAACGGCACCTAAGGACTTTTCCACGCACCCCTTGATTTTTTCTTCTTGTGCCTCAGCTGGACAAACAGCAATTAGTCGCAAACAAGTTAACCTTAAGCAACAGATGAAGAATGGCTCGGCAACTGGAATAAGTGGCAAAAGCAGAATGAACCTAAAGGAAATTACTTCTTATTCTTTCCTACCTGGTCTTCTTCCATTACAAGCCGCATGCGGCAAGGATACCCTGAAGCACCAAGGGTAGAATGGGGTTAATGGGGCAAGCATTATGAATCTAAAGCCAGCCTTGCTTTGGCATAGATCGTAGTTAATATATCTCTGCTTCGCCTTTAGATGCCACCAATCATCACTACCACCGCCAGCCCCATCCCACTGTTGTTTGTTTATATATTTGGACTGAGGCTTGCACGCTTCCTTCAAACCAGCCAAGTTGTCTATGCATGGGTAAGGTTCAGAGAAAAGGGTGGGGCGACTAAAGTGAAAGTCTTGCAATGAAGTAGGAGGCAGTTTAGAACTTTTTCAGGGTCATAGAAACGAAAAGCTCTTGATCTGAGGCATTCACTTGAGCTTTTCATTCACCGGTCCGTTTTAAGTCTTCATTCTTTTTTTGAAATAACTCTTTTAATTGACGATTTTTTTCCAAAGACGCTTTGTTAACCGGCGTCAGTTCTATAACCCTAGCGAACTTGTCACATGTAATATTATTTTTCAAGCGAGATTTTCCGTTCTACAGGGTAGAGTCCTAAAAATAAATCAAATCACTGTCTGAAGACCTTATCCGGTGAGTAGCCTTATCTGCCCTTCGAAAATTTACGGACTACTGGAGAATAAGACTCGGTGGAGCACCGGAGTTGGTTCTAACAGTAGTTTATTGGGGATTCACAATCGAGATCATACGACTTTGAATTCTGATCAAATTGTTTTCGCAAGTGTGCCATTATATAAACCATTAACACAATTCTCTATTTAGATCAAGTTTAGAGATGTAACTAAGGCTTTTGTTGTATATTTAGTAGGTAATGAAGCAAAGATAAGCCACCTCTTTGATGAAATTAGACTTGCAAATCATGATTGAAAAGGGTGGGTTTAACCCATGGTGTAAGGTGCAAACGGCTTCTGTTGGCTTTTAAAAGCGTTTTTAAAAGTTTAGTTTTGACAGTTTTATCATTATAGAACAAGCATCTTAGTATAAAATTCAAATATTCGTGTCTTTCTTTAACAAAGACAGGCCTTGCTTTGTTGAGAATCAATTATGAAAAGCAAAAACTCAAATGCTAAAAATTAAATCATGTCGTTAATGTTTTAAAACCAATTGAAATTCCCTTCTGATTGGGTGACTTCGGTATTTCTCGGGGTGACTTCGGTATTTCTCGGGGTGACTTCGGTATTATTCGGGGCGACTTCTATTTAAACCGGCGTGCAGCAAACGTTGTTCTATCTCCTTTCCTTGTCTCCTTGTATCCTTTCGTTCCTTGTCTCCTAAATTTTTTTCACTATGGTGTACAAGTTTAATTTCAATTTATAGAACTGTGTCTTTAAAAACCTAATAAATGAATAGCGGATGTATTACATACTCATCAAAGTTGTCAGTGAACAGGAACTTGAAAAAAATCAGCAAACCGCCGACAAGCTGTTTCGTCCTATTTGGTATTTGTCAGTGCGGTGTGGCCTGCAAAGGATTGAAAGGATAAAAAACGCTTCCGAAAATGAGTTGTTTATCATTGCTAAACTAAAACTGCAATAAAATCATTTCAAGGGTGATCTTCTCAGAACCTGTACGTGATGCGGCATTTTATACACGGTATTCATTACTGTAGTGTAGCCTATATTTCATATATTTGTGACCGGAGATCTTCATAGATCCGAAATGCCATCTTTTCTTAAACATGGTTTTAGCCATGTGAATCTTCACAGGACTGCTTTATCAATTCTTAGTTCTTAATTTGACAGTGAACGGATATGTTTTTACAGATCCGACCATGATAAACAGTTAGCTTTTGGCTGGCTGTTTACTCTAGCTCCTACACCGTACCGATGAGTCCCAAAAAGGACGAAACTGCTGTCTACGGTTGAAGGTGCTGGTTTGATCCGAGCTCTTACTCATATTGGTTCACTGGCAAATTAACTTCAACCTTTTTTCCAGCTATTCATTTTCTTTTACTCATTTCTCTGGTACTAAACAGACAAAAAAAAATCTCTGTATTGCCTGTTTTTTACTGCTACCTTGGGGTATGTGAGTGAAATTAATTAACTCTAACTTTTCAGCGTGAAGTTCAAGAACTTTTCTTTAAATGCATGTGCTACTGACCTTGTCACCACAAACACGCAAACTTATACAATTGACAGCAACTGATTTGATTTGATTTATTTGGTCATCAAGGCATTCCAAGGAGAAACAACAATTACGTCCGACTTATCCTTTGATGAAAGGTCACACGCAGTGATGTTATGATGGTACAGCATTCCATTTTGGTAGATTAACGACTTCCTGTAAACAGCTGGAAGGTAAACAATCCCGACCGTTAAGAACAATCGATTGTACGAGTTCCTCTTAACGTTTAGGCTTCAGTGTAAGGTTACGTACCCTGACCTCTACTTTGAAGAACATCTTCAATCCATGTTTGCCGCAAAAATCCTGACACATTTATTGATAATATAACAAATAACAGTATGAACGAACGTGCGCAGTAAAAGTATATCGGGCCTCACTCACTCAGCTAGTGAACATTCTCGAAATTGAACTTTAACAGATCTCCCTTTTTATTGGGAGATAAGGGTACGCAACTAGCATTTTCGGTACAAAATCTTAATTCATTAATAATTTTTAGGAATTAAATAGGGTTAAAAAGAGAACTAACTTTGAGTTTCGTTTTCTAAATTTTAACTGAGTCAATTGAATCAGAAATTAAAAGAGCTCATTACAAATATATTCTTGCCATGCACAGGATCTATATAAAGCTAAGCTAAATTCTTTACGAGTAGAGTGGTCCATTATTCAGTCGGCAATTACGCTAGTACTCATTAATCTACCCAGGATAGATAAAAAGGTATTTAACTTGAGCGATTGACTTGAATAAGGCAACATAGTTTCTTAAAGATAAAAAAACAGCAACTTACATCCTATGTACAATTATTCAGCGTGACGTGGGAGAAGTATTTCTTTTCATGTAATCAAAATTTATATTCTTATTGTGTTTGGGTCTTAAAGGTTTTCAAAAAAATATTTAGGTACGTGCGAAACTTTGACGTTGAAAAAATCCTAGCCTACAGGAATTTTATTTGCTAAAATTAAGCACTTGAACTCTTTGAAATTTTGGCCACAGTTTATGAAAATGACGCAACAATTTGAAACTAATCTTACACTTTAAGTTATTTTCTCAAAAACCCTTTGAACTAAGTCGGTTCTAAAGTATTTGCATTTGTTTGATGTTGCGATGTCTATATAAGCTCATTAAATTGCTTGCTCGTGACTGATTAAAATCTGGATAAATTCGAAAAGTTGTAAAAATAGTTATAGTAACTCAAGGCTCTACTAACATCTCCCTGTATCGCTTAATTTGGGAATCAAAATTTGTAACTGGAGTCTTTTTGGAAATATTCTTTCAGTCTGCACCAGTTAATAGCATACCTTAGTACATTTTTCTAGATATAATTTCCTTTTCATTATTTGTTCCTCGAAACAGAATCAATTAGCAGGTTATTTTAAGTTAAGCACGCATGAACGAGCTATTGGATTAGCTGCAATTAACCCGCTTGATTGACATATACATCTGGAAATTGTACGATTTTAAAATAAACTGGTATATGCACGCCTTAAAGATTCTATACCGTTCAGTTCCTGTCACGCAAATCGAGACAGGGTTTAAATGAAACAAGTAATTACTTTTTTGTTTTGCTTCATATTCATAACTCTTTTATACAAATAAACAATAATAAATTTTGAATTCCTAAGCAATGATGTTTTCTATCATGTGCCTATAGTAATCCGACTTGAAGGGTGTAAATTCGAGCTCTCTATAGGGCTGGGCTGACAGGTTTACTTGTGC
Organism: Zoanthus sociatus; assembly: GCA_025331085.2. Classification (NCBI taxonomy): domain Eukaryota; kingdom Metazoa; phylum Cnidaria; class Anthozoa; order Zoantharia; family Zoanthidae; genus Zoanthus; species Zoanthus sociatus. The sequence continues at coordinate 10,995 of JAOBAY020118557.1, read as the reverse complement.
AAATATACGCGGTAAAATGAAGATCACGTAATCAATGACCCAAGCACTCCCAGCTAGCTAAGCACCTATTAAAAAGGACACAAAAAGTATATTGTTGGCTTACCATAAACTTTACGCCGGGTTTCTCTTATCAACTCGCTCTCTCGTGCAGTAGCTTTATGTCAGAGCTCGCTCTTTAAGTTTCATGCTGAACAGTGTAAGGCCAAGTAAGGTAAACTCAAAGCTGCTGATTCGCTTCAGATCCAAGGTATGTCCAGCTTGTTAGTGTATTTGAAGTTTCTAGAAGTTATTTTCGCCATTTTAGTTACAGATGCTATGACTTTGGCTTTTAGGATACCCTGATTGCAATATTTAATATTCGTTTTTTTAAAAATATTTCAGTATATAAAACATGTAGTATTTTAAAACTGTTTGCTAATTGCAGGCCGGTGAATATAAGTCATTTTTCTAAATTATACAAATGATTTATTGCCCGGAAGAATTTTAGTCTTGATAAGGTTGAAAAGTTTGAACTTCACCGCGTAAGTAACGAAGAATAGCGATGGCGTTTCGACCGCTATTCATTCACAGCTAACTAATAAAGAGCTTATAGGTGTCAGGACGGAACCCTAAGATGCAACAACAGCTAAGAAAAAAAATGCCGTTTAGGTTATCCTTTTTAAATAACTATGAACAAACTTTTTGTCTGAACATTACAAGTACAAAATTTTGGAACGAAATAAGATAACGTCAGGCTAATTTTTAAAAACAAACTAAGATTTAAAATGTTTGTATTTTCACATTCACGTTGCTGATTTTTGCGACTTGACCGTTAGACGGTCAGCACCAGGAGCGGTATTTTCAAATACGCGTGCAACTTTTGTATTCAACAGTTAAATCTGTTTGATTCCTTGCCATGCCCATCAGCGTCGATGTCGCCTTCAGTTAAGGCTCTCAGTCACTGATGCTTTGACGAAGGGCTGACCCTTTCAATGTTATATATGAATGATTACTTGTTATAGAAGTTATATCGTCTTTTAGATATTTGATCTGTATAAGGCGTTTATAGCATGTTATGTATATTGTCAGTTGTGGGTAACAACTTGTAAACCGAGTTATATACCTTTGCAAATAAAGCTAATCTATATTGCTTCTACTTCTTAGAGTGGATAATCTTAAGATTTTAACATGAGTTGCCTTCTTTTCCGTAAAGGGTTTATTGTTGTAATGCGTGGGGAATAAATCTTGTGTCTCTACTGTAGCGTATTGATTGTAGTTTCTATCGCTATAGTCTGTATTGGGTAGCTGGTTCTTCAAATTCAATCCCGACTTTCATTCACAACTTCGAACAGAGCAGGGACCGAACGTTCTTCTACACACATCAGTGGGCATTTTTTGTGGAATACCCACAATTTTATTAAAAGCATGCAGTACCCTGATTGGATAAATATAAGACTGCATGCAAATTTCGTAAGAACTATCTTCAGCGCAAATATGAAATGAAAGATTCCTTTCGACTTAAGATAAAGTTGTGAACGGCAGTCTCTAAATTTCAAGATTATGTTGTTAAATTTCCGTTGTAAGGTTGACTAAAAACAGAAAACTTTTGTGAGCATTCACCGTCAATGACTTGAACTTCGCTGAGTACAACAAGTCCAAACAATGTAACAGAAATGGGTGATGTTGGAAGACACCATAAGGAATCGTAATAATTTTGGCGGAAAGGCCGATAGAGAAGCAGCGAAGAATGTCAAACAAGTTCGCCTGGTTCAGCAACTAATAAATGAAGAGTCACACTTTATTCGGGGTTTAAAAAAAATATATTCTCTTATTGTCAAAGAAAAATTGAAAGCAACCTTTGCTAATGTCGGATCAATAAATAATCTGATTAGCAACCAAACCCCCAAAAATATAAAAATGCAAAAAAAGACAAAACAATGCGACGTTAACTCAACTTATTTATATTTAGCCTGGCAATTTCCAGCCTCAAGTTCAATGGATGAACATTTCATTTGCCTACCTGCTATATTTTTTAAAAAGTGTCTCAGCTCCGCTTATGTATAATAGAAAAACGGTTGTCCCACGGGGGCCGGAAGAAAGGATAACTCGTATACCCGAGTTCAGTCTGTTCCTGAGATTAGGGACCTTAACCCTTTCAGTCCCAGTCAGTAATCAACACCCAACTTCTCCTTACATAACACATACAAAATAATGCCTTTGCTAATGAGAAAATGTGAATTGATCAAACATGGCAAAATACTGCAGATTAAAAGTAAAATTCTCTTAAACTTGTTCAATGGAAAGTATATAAGCTCAAGTTGGGAGAATCTAGCTATACAGCTGGGACTTAAAGGCTTAAGCAATGAAGACGGCAACGTCAGCGTGAACAGGAAAGAACAACAGTAAATACAATAACTGCACGTTGGAATGCAGCGAGCTGAGAGCCTGCACGTAGTTGTCGCTAAAATTAGAACTTGAAAAGTCCTTTTCTAGACAAGAGTTCTCGGGATAACAAAAACGTAATAACAAAAAACTTCTCGGTATTTGATTAACTTCACGAAGAAACATTTAATTGTTTTCTATTCACAAAGTTTAAGGCAAAGAAAACAAAACTATAAGTATAATGAACCCAACAAGGAAATAAAGAGTAAACCAGAAATGTAATTTTTTTGAGCCATCGTCATTCGCGTTCAGGCTGTCAGCTCGTTGCCTATAAGTTCCTTATTTTTTCATAAAATTTCGGCTGTAAAACTTAGCAAACCGTATCCATGATTTTGGAAGAAGGGTTTGTTCCGGGTTGTAGAGAAGATGACTCGCCTAGCAGAGGCAAGACGTCTTTTTAACATGGGGTAACTTTCTCTAATAAACGTTTTGTCCCTTCTTCCCGATACAACCCGGGTTACAAAATATGAGGCTATACACCCTCTTTTTTTTATAAGAACGTCGAATTTTTCGACTGAGGCTGAACGTTCTTAATTATTTTCGGGATATCAGCTTCAAATGTTCTTCAACATGTTCTTAACATATCTTTACTGACTTTAGACAATATACTGATAATACATGTACCGTATGTGGTATATTTGTGTTTATATTGATTTGTACATGTATTTTGTACTCTTTTGATAGAACTGTACCGACTTTCTTGCCAGTTTGTCTCAAGAGATATATCACTGCGATTTGGTAAATGAAAAACATGTAATGTAAAATTGTTATCTGCGAACTTTAGTCAAGAAGCAAATTTTTCAGTAACACTAAATGAATTATTTGCAATAGGTTTATGTCATCCCAGTAAATAAATGTTCTTCACCTTTTCTAACTCTCAGCCTTGGAAAGGTTCTTAACATGTTCTTACATTCAGTTTGGCTATTTTCACCCTTATGTTCTTATATAAAGGGTTCTTATAAAAATATGAGTGTAGTATTCTTAAGTTTTAATTTGACGTTATAGTAGATAGAATTACTTAAATGAAATGATCGAGGCATTACAAACCAAAGCCCTCAAACAATAAAAACGTGTGACATAAGCGAGAGACAATCTTTTCATTTCTCTTTAAATCTGATTCAAGCAAGCCTTGGTTTTGAAAATGCCTAAAAAACAAATAATTTACGATATAGCCTGAAATGTTTGTTTTTAAAAAAATTTCCGCGTTCGATATATTGTCCCGAGCCAATTATATTCCATGTAATTAAACACTATCGACAGTTGCGCGATATTCTGTAGTTAAGCTAAACAATCGCTAAAGTTGTCCTTGGTTCAAAATCTCATAAAATACTGCAAGTATATTTGTTCCAAGTGGAATAGCAGTCTGATTTTTATTTTGAAAATAAAGAAACTATATATAATACAGTAAAAAAATAACGTTACTTTCCTAAATACGGTGTTACCCGATACATTACAAATTGTGCGGTGTAATGCAGAATAAAGAGATGCAGAAAATATAGCACAAGGCAGTTTTACTGAGGTCCCGTTTATATGGAAAGAGTGTTAATTTTTTTGTGCAGTTTGATTGTTAAAACTTTTGTTAAATTGTACGTTCATGCATCTTCACGATTAAAATATTTAAATTTATTTAAAATACACTGTAGAATTTACTTGCTCGTAGAATTTTATTTTATATCCGTGCATTGGTATGTAATTCACACATTCATCCGATATACCTCCTCAAACATTCCAACACACCTCCATATTGCTTCTAATTGAGTTATCTATTTTCCAGCCATTGGTCAACGAAAACAACATATCGCTTATGCTCTGGCTCTGCGCGCTACCCATAAAGGCGAGACAACATTTCTTTACGTGGAAAAATGTTGATCCTCCTAGAAAGATAACTCTAGCTATCTTCAAAACCGAGTGATCGTGCTAGTCAAATGACCCTTCTAGCCAAGTGAAGTTTGCGCTTTTCGTGTTAATCCTAGTCTCGTAATTGGAAAGTTAGCTCGTTTGCGTAATTCGGTGATACGGGTGACCCTTCTGACCTGTACAACTTTTCCCCATAAATATCCTCTTTTCATAGTTCAAGTCTCTTTTTTTAAAAAAAATAAAAAAACAAGTACAGATTCAATATTTTTGAACAAGCGGACTTAAAATGAAGGAGAAGTTTATGCAATTTTTCCAGTACAAACGAGAATCGAACAAAATTGCACATTCATGTAACAGAGAACAAGAACGTGAATGTTTGACTCGATCCAGTTTGTTCTATACAAAGACATTTTACAGCATTATACGAATAATGACGTAAGCTCAGATTTAACAATTCAATTCTTTTGTCCTTTGTTAAATTTCAATAAACATATTCATTCAATGTTGAGAGATAACGCCGAAATTGATAAAAGAACTTGTCAAAATGTGTCTGACCTATTTTTGCCGCGTTCCAAAGTTCGAATAGATACATGAGTTTCTAAACAGCGTTTATTGTGCTACGGTCTGCGGATGAGACTTTGAACAATGGCCAGTAGCAACTTGCTATTATTCAATTAAGCTCATTAAACAAACAGGATCATTTTTTGTAATAATAAAAATGAAAGAGCTGTGAACACACAAAAGGAAAAATTAAAACTAATCAGCAGTTTTTGTGTTGGAAGTCGCTCATAAATTTAATCATACATTTCTTGCTTGTCATATCTATATATATAATACATTGTTTAACACAACCTTAGATGTTTATCGTGGGCATGGTTTGAGGAAATTTTGCTTGGTAGTACTGAAGTTGTATTCACTTTAATTTCAAGGGACGACTCAGAAAGCGAAGCAATTTCGATACAGTTTGACGAAAGACTTTGCTGCAAGAGCTCAAAAGAGAACGAAATACGTATTTATATGCCATTGCAAGATCTCCAACTAAATCAATGCGACCAATAACCCTAGCCTGTATACATTCTTCAGTTTAGAATGCCGTCTTAATGTTTTGGCTAATCAGTAATTGTTTGCCAAAGCTCTTTATTTATTATGGTCTGCACTAAGTAGCTATTCCCACCTCGTCCATGGACTGATGTCCCAAAGCACTTTCTCTCTCCACACAGTAGCCTCACAGGCGTGGTCAGACCTCTCCATGCCCAAACCATTGCCTAGCCATTTATATCTCTATCTCCTCATTCTGAAAGTAAAGTGAATGTATGTGCAAATATATATTGCACAGCAACTAGAACTTCACACTGTCACTCAAATCCTTCAGTTTCCAAAAACTTGTATTATGATAATAACATAAGAATACTTGATTTTAATGAGTAAGGAATAAAAAAATTCTTCTATTGAATTTAAAAGTTTTCAGTTGCATATTGCGAGACAGAAGTCAACCAGCAGAACAAGCAATGCAGCAGCATTCCAAGTGTAGGCAGCGTTTTTTTGTTGTGGATGTTGTTGCAAAGTACTGTTTGAGTGGCGACTGTAGGAAGATTTAGGTTTAACAGCTGTCAGCTCGTAGATGTAGGGAGGAGACAGTCCATGAATAGCCTTGAAGGTAAGAAGTATGGCTTTAAATTAGATTCGCTTAACCACAGACAGCCAGTGAAGTTGTTGCTGCACAGGAGTTACATGGCAGAGTTTACTGAGTACATGAGCAAGACGGGAGGCAGCATTTTACAATCTCTGTAATTTTACAAGTTGATAGTGTGGGAGGCCAAACATAAGGCTGTTGTAATAGTCAAGCTGACTTGTAACAAACGAATAAATTAGAGTTAAAAGACAGTCTCGATTTAAGTACTTTGTAGTCTTTCTATTATATCTCCTTAAAATAGACTTTATCTTAGCAGGCAATTAGATGAAAGTTAAGTTTGTAGCTTGAATGCCTGCAGTTTATTTTCTACATCATCGTGTATTAAGCTATCCAAAACGTGATTTAATCAGCCCTCTAGGATGAAAGATTTGATCATTGCCATAGGGAAAGCACAAAGCTGATGTTTCTGGCATTAACAAGGCCTTCCAAGGGGTTTTAGTGACAAGCGACATTGCCCCGAAATAGCCAAAAATGTGGCAACAGTCGTTCCAGAACATCAACATCTGGCAGAACCTGTTGGAAAAAAGTGACAACTTGTGACAGTGACAATCAAGCTTAAATTTCTACAGAGTGACATCTTTTCACTTTCTCATTTTGAGAGCGACATGACGAACCACACCAGCATAACTCTCTATTTCACGACGACCCTCTTCAATAGCTTGTTTTAAGTCTCAAAGTGCTCTTGCTTTTTCACTAATTTTATTCTATTGACCTTTTGTTAGTTAATTTTAACATTTTGGATTTCCTCTCTTAGATTGACTATGGGTGAACTTTTCGAACTAATTTGCGAAAAGGAAAAGCTGAAGACATCTGCACATCAGTTATCTGTTCCTAAAATTGATGGGCAGAAGGTTTCCTTTGACTCACACACAGCTGTGGGGTCATTGAAAGTTAGGGAAGTTTCGTTAATAGAAACAGGACTATCACACAACAGAAGGAGTGCTAAAATGGATGATGGTATAGAAGAAATTGAAGATCTCGAGATAATGAGCGAAGAGGTGAGAACCTTTAAGACCTGCTTCATTAAGGAAATAAAATAAATAAATACTTTATTTAACGTCAGTTGCGAAGGAAGTGGTTGCCCTGGTAACCGTGAATTACCAATCAACCCATCAGGGTTTCATATATAGAAGGGCCGACGAACGGCCATTTTTGCTGGTTTTCTTTTGACTTTTGCAGAATATTCGCCATGGCTTCAAGGGCTTTCGCCTTAGCAATGTTTGGGTGGAAGCCAGATAGATTAAATAATTAAATGTCAAAATGCATAAAATTTGCAAAAAAACTTGAGAAAACTTGTCGAACTAACAAAGAGATGAAAATTTTGACGCTATTCAAGCTGTTTCCAAAAAGATATGACGGTTCCAAAATACTCAAAACAGCTGGGTGATAAAACCGTTAACGAGCCATACATTCTCTGTAAAATCTCCATTAGATCACAGGAACAGTGTTTTGCATATCACTCTTATATTCTCAGAAGAAGTTTATTTTACAAAACTCTCTCAATATACAGTGCGTCAGTTTTTGTAACCTGATTAGAAACTGGCGCAGATATGCTAATGAAGGGGAAAATGTAAACAAAGATCAGCCTATTTAGAAATACTTGCGAAAGAGAGCCAAAAATCACACCCCCAACAATGCACACAGTTATAAGTAGTGTAAAACTGCATTTGGCATTTAGGAATATTTAACTTCATATTGAGGCTAAGACTGTACAAACTGAATACGTTGTCATTGTTGTCAGCGGCAACTGCAAATTCGACAATGGTTTACTTGAGATCAAAGTTTGGTATTAACAAGGGTTTTTTCCCTTTGAAAACCTAACCAGTACTTTTAAGCAATCGGTAATCTTTTCTTAAAGAATAAAACGGTGCTTGAATTTTTGCTCAACTCAGGATTAAAGTTACTCGGTTTTTTGAGTAACCCAGCCATGATAGCTATCTGCGATGTATTAGTGTCCCTTTCAGTTGGAATCAAAGACTCTTATATCCTTAACACTAGAGAAACCTCAAATGAGAGCTGTCTTCATTAGCCACTTGGCCCGTAAAGGATTTAGCTTAGCTTTTACGATTTTAACATTTTCAAAAAATCTGTTCACTACAGGTTGTCAAGAGATTAAATTGAACAAGAATTTCACTGTTTGCCACGAGACTGTTGACCCAGAACCATACATCAAGGCTTGCCAGTATGAGACCTGCTTGTGTAAATACGGTGGCGACTGCGCATGCTTCTGTACAGCGGTAGCAGCGTACGTTCGCGCTTGCAATCGATTTGGCATTAGTATCACATGGCGTCGTGAAGGATTTTGTGGTAAGAGAAAAGTTAAAACCTATAAATATTTAAAACTATTACGTCTGTTTTGATATGAAGTAAAAAGGGCTACCTCGGCGAAAAATTGTTTTATTAAAAACAATCCGCGTAAAATGTAAGTCAAAACTGATGTTTTAAAGGACTTTGTTTTTTTTTTCCACAATTGCAACACGCTTGATTTGTCCGTGAATATTTAAAACTATTTTTTAAATTCTTATTTTTTTGCTCAACATAAAGCAGTTCCATTTCATATTTAATTATACTTTTATTTTTTTTAAATCGTCGAGCTGTTTTTCTGTTTCAAAGCAGGAAAGCTCTACATTTATTGTGTTTTGATTTTTTCGAACATTTTTCATATTTGGTCGCAACAGAGTTAATATAGAACGAGTATACGACACAATCAAATTGCTAATTACTTGGTTTATATTAGTCTCTTTTTGATAAATTGTTTAAATAGTATTTATTGGTATTCCGCTAGCGTGTTGATTCTTTAGTTTTAGAGTACTGAATGGCATTAAGGCCGTGCTGGTGAGCCCAGTTGGTAAGACGCCAGTCTGCAGTGCGGGAGGCTCGGGTTCGATTCCCGGTCGGACCTTCACTCGGGGTCTTAATATAATTGAGGAGAAGGTGCTGCCCTTGCTCTATTATCTGCAAACGGTTAGACCTTCACGTCTTCTAGGCAAAGGACGTTAAACCGTAGGTCCAGTTTCTCAACACTGTATTTGGGGGACAAAAAAGTAGGGTAGGGATCCCGGTGTTGTGGTCTGTTTTTCTGTTCGTTTTACTGAGGGCATTTCTTATCGGCTGCCAGTTGCTCCTTAGTATGTGAGCCGCTGTAGCGGACTTTCTAAGACCTTCAACTGTCTGATCCTGTATTTACTTGTAAACAGGTTCTGAAAAGTCCTGAGGGAAGAACTTGTATACATATGTATGTATATGTATGTATGTATGCTACTCGGATCAACTTGCAACAACGATTTTCCGCGCAGCACCGTAGTGTGTATTATTGTGTATTATGTTATTATTATTATTATATTATATTATTTTGTTATTATATTCGTGTTATGTTGCGATTAAAATTTATGCGTTATGTTTTAAGCATCGATTTCCTAGTTAGTCGTCACTGCGTTGCCGAACAATTAATCGTAATCCTGACATGTTTTATCTAGATCTAGTTTCAACGATACGGTGTTGTCCAGAAAATTGTTTTGGCAAGTTGACCCGTGGAATACATCCTTTACATTGTGCACCAAAGCATGGAACTGATATACACGTGATCTCAACATGCGGTCATGCCTTCAAAGTGTGTAGAATTAATCCAGTTGTTTTTATTATTTGGTGATCACAAACTAATGTCAGCGCCAGTCCATATCTCTACCAAAACTTGTGAATTTTTTTTTTAAATGTCTCCAAAGTCGGCATTGAATCTTTGGTCGCATTTTAGTAAAAAAAAAAAACAACAAAGTTATAAGGAAAGACTACGAATTTAGTTTTCATAAAATATTGAGTAAGAAAAACGGAGAACCGTACAAATGTGTGTTAATCTATATCGGTGCGATAACCATTTCCAAAAAATTCTATCAAACCTAAATTTATATTTTTACTCAGAAAATATTGTTTACCAAAACGTTACCAAAGATCCTATTTGAAACAATAAAAGACCATTAAGACCGTTTTTATAAAAAGCAAACTCTAAACGGATGAGAATACGAGAATTTATTAATCTAAATTGTCAACACATTCTGGTAAAAAAAACCCCGAAAACTTTTAACTTCATTTTAAACCGTTAAAAGTGCGTGTATGTTATTTTGTCATATTCTACTGAATAAAGGAACGTTTTCAACTTTGTTTTCAGAACTTCCTTGTTGCAGACCTTGTGCGAACACTGGTGGCTATCTTGGAAATATTTCCTTGCCCTACACATGTGAACAGCCGCAAAAAAAATGCGAAATTGTGGGAGAACGATGTTGCCGCTCCCCTCGAGTGGAGGGATGTTCTTGTCCACCTGGTGATTATTTCGATGGCAAAAAATGCGTGCCAATCCCTCCATCCTGCAGTGTACCATGTACATCAACATCGACAACGATGGTTTCAACAAGTACCCCTGTGACAACTTCCATTTTCACAACAACTCCAACAACAAGTCTTACCTCCACTATTACAACAACAAGCGTTTCGTCACTAACCACAACCATTACCTCGACACCAACAACAACAAGTGTATCAAGTCCTACAACAACCAGCGTGTCCTCTCCAACAACCACGACACCTATTACAAGTAGTGTTTCAACTAGTGTCTTGTCACCAGCTACAACAAGTGTGTCAACCCCAGTAACAACCAGTGGTACACCCATTACAAGTAGTGTTTCAACACCAACAACTACTAGTGTTTCATCACCATCCACCACTAGTGTGTCATCACCAACAACAACTAGTGTATCAAGCCTGACAACAAGCGTTTCTTCACCTACGACAAGCAGTGTGTCCACACCAACCACAACAAGTGTTTCATCTCCAACAACCACTAGTGTGTCATCACCTACAACAACTAGTGTATCAAGCCCGACCACAACCAGCGTTTCTTCACCTACGACAAGCAGTGTGTCCACACCAACTACAACAAGTGTTTCATCACCAACCACCACTAGTGTGTCATCACCTACAACAACTAGTGTATCAAGCCCGACCACAACCAGCGTTTCTTCACCTACGACAAG
>JAOBAY020118475.1:0-16445 GCA_025331085.2 Zoanthus sociatus | reverse complement strand
AGCGGATCTCATTTCAGTAAAAACAAATTAATAAAATTTTAAAACAATTTCAATGCAAAACTTCAGTGTTTAAAAAGTTGACGATATAAGCTTTTTTAAAGAAAAATTAGAATAGATTTATTGCTGTGTTTACAGATAATAAAAATATGAGTGCATAAGATAAATTAAAATAATTATTAATAAGTAAAATATGTTTACAAATTAAGTACTTCGTTGGGTAGGTGTTTTCCCTTTTAATGTTTATATTTTCATTTTATAAAAATTATCTTTATCTGTCGCTTTACTTAAACTTCCGCCGGAAAAAAAAGACACTTTTGGCAAGTTCACATTTGTGTTTTTAGTTTCGAAACTTTTTTTCCACTTTTTAATAATTTTTAGGGAAATTTTTTTAAAACTGCAGTTAGTTCCAGAGTTGTCATTAAACAGACTGTGAATAAAACTAATATTGTTGAAATAAATGCTATTTTTACCCAATAACAAAGCTTGCTCCGGTAGAACTGAAGCTCTTGTTGAGTGATAATTATGTTAATGGTTTATAAACTATCTTAACACGTATGGCTTATCCAATTTCAGTCATGAAATTTTTAATATTATCATTTTGAAGGACTGTATAAAGATTAAATTGTATACATTGCTTAAGTGACGTGGGCGTTATATACGTGTCGCAAAGAGCGTTGGCTTTTTGCATTTCATGATGTCCGTCACGCTTTGAGGGCTAAAGGACCTCGTGATCTGTTTTTCATCAGAATTTAATTGTTTCTGTCGAGACTTAATTAATTTTGCATATGAGCTGAATAAAATACCAGATTATGATAGACAACGAAATATTTCTTCCCTCTCAATTTAAAACTAAGCAACGGTTCAAAAATGAATTTTAAAGTCCTAGAAATGGTTAGCTTTTCTTCGATATTTTGGGCAAGCCCCTGATTGAGCGGAAATATAGACAAAAAATGACGTAAGGTCAAATCCCGTTTCGTCATTTTTGGACCACGTGAGATGTATAAATATGGCGTCAAGCTTTACATAATTCAGTCATTTTGACAAGTGTGTGTCTGTTGGTAATATTGCGAGCCGGTCATCTGCTTTCGAAGGTCGATTTTCTTAGGAGAGATGGCTGATTCTCAGCTCGATGATTTGCACACAGTCCAACTAAAATTAGCTAATGAAAAGTCGCCGAAAGTTCTGCTCAATGGTGAGGAATTAACAAATATAAATTCTGATGAAGAATATCACGATGCAGACTCTTCGAATTCTCATTCGGAAGATGAGGTTGATCATCGGCAAGATGGCGTAAGTTTTTTGAATGGTCACGGATCTCATACTGACAATTCCTATTCTGAGAATGAGTCAAAACCGAGTGAAATGGCCTTTTCACCGCCAAGCGAAGAGTTGAAGAAAAAAATTGTCGAACAGGTAGAGCAGTATTTGAGTGTCGAGTCATTGTCTCGCGATGCTTTTCTTTTGAAGCACGTTCGAAGAAACAAAGAAGGCTTCGTCAATTTAAAACTAATAACTTCCTTCAAGAAAATTCGATCGCTTACTAAGGATTACCGAGTTGTTGGTGAAGCATTGAAAGAATCTAAACTGCTGTCGATGAATGAAGCCCAAACTAAGGTTAAACGAAATGAACCATTGCCCAAAGAATTAGTGGAGCGTAACCTTGGTCGCACAGTGGTCGCTACGAACTTAGAAGATTCTAGCTTCGAAAAACTGAGTGAAATTTTTACCAAATGTGGTGAAATCGTTTTGATCCGTGTTTTGCGTCCAGGAAAACCCGTTCCTGTTGATTTAAAAGTTCATTTTGCCAGACATCCTGAGCTTGAAACGGAAGTTTGTGCTGTTGTCGAATTCGAAACAATGGCTGCGGCGGCTCGAGCTTGTGGCGAGTTAACTAAAGATGGAGGCATGAAAGTTGTTGAAATGGGCCATCAGTCGGTTAGGAAAGAGAAGAAGTTGAAAATAAAAGGTGAAACTCACAGTGACGGTACAAGAGACTCGGATGAAGAACACGATGAGAAGAAAAAAAAGAAAAAGAGGAACAAGAAAAAGAATAAACGCATACAAGATTTGTTGAATGGTTCTGCAGAAACCAGTTCTTGTAGTTCTTGTGCATCGGATAGTGATTCATCCTTCTCGTCGTTTAGCAGTCTAAATCGCAGGAATAAAAATATTGGTAATACACAGTCCCCAGGATCTGGTAGTCCACGGGCAAGCCCTCATTCCAGCCCAAGGTCTTCGAGAAAAATAAACGAGAACTGGAGAGTAGAGTCATCAGACGTCGTCAGCAGTCCTGCCAGCAGTCCAGAACCACAGCGCCGAAAACTCCCCAACAACAGTTCATCATCAAAGAAAGAAAGTAATAGTGCACCAAACAGCCCATGGTCACAACGACGCAAAATGGCATCCCCAAACCACCCAACTCATACAACAAACACAAGCCCACTTGCTGCAGAAGGGGTTCGTCATCGCATGGTACAGCTTGAGGGAGTCAATCGGTTACCAAGGGGACCTGATGGTACAAGGGGGTTCCATGGTGGAGTCGGCAGAGGAAGGTCACTAATTCAGGTTGCATAAGACTGTCAACTATCTGTTTTCATTTCCTGGAAATGAAATATAACATGACGGTTTAAGACTTATTGCTGTATGAAAAATAAAAAAAACTCACAAGATTCTCAGGTAATATGCCAAAAATGTAGCCAAGACTGACTGATTTGATTATTCAAAGCACAGATTTTGTTTTGAAAATTTTAGGGTTGATCAGTTGGAAAAAAAATATAAAAATATTACATTCTATGATAATCTAGAAAAGTACGTCCAAACACAACTGGTAACTTAGATTTTATTTTAATTAGTAATTTTTTTGAAAGCAATTTTGATGGATAAATAAACTTAATTATTGATATTATATTTTTTTAAAAAAGCCAATATTTTTTTCATTTCTCATAAAACAGGTTCAGGTGGGTCTGTGCTTTGAAAGATTTTATTGGTCAAGCTTATTGAATCAAGAATAAGTGAGAAATCTACTCTCCAAAAAACAACAAAAAAATGCTTGTAGTGAAACAAAGTTGTTGGTAAAATACATTGATCAAAAATTTAAGTTCACACTAAAGCAGAGTGGAAGAGTTTGTATTGTAGAATAACTTATGTTCAGCAAAACGTAAACTTAAAAATGTAGAAGGAAAATATGCTTTTAAAGCAGACTGGAAGTTGTATTTATATTTTTAGAATTTTTAAACAAGCTCTTCAAACGTTTTGATAGCATATTCTATGCTGAAATTATGCTCTGAAGCAATTTTTCGTCAATGGCTAACGATTGATTAGGACTCCAGTCCAAAACGTAAGTGATAAAAATCCTTTTCACCCCGGTGTACAAAAAAATTTATCATTTTTTAAAAGTGTTGATGAGAAAGATTAGATCAATAGCAGTGTTAGTAGCTGTTATAAATGTGTTGTTTGTGTACAAAGTGAGGTGTTTATTGCTTATTTTGAGTGACCTCAACCCACCTTTTTATATAATTATTTATATTACAAGATTTAATTTACACTGAAAGTGAAGTAATTCAATGCTTTAACAAGTCTAAAATGAGTGATAATATCTTTCAGTTAGTTCAGACAAGTGTCAACATGTAAATTTCTAAAGTAATGCCGAGCTTGTTGTTTCCAGATAGTTTGTAAATATTTCATTGAAGTAACATTCTTTAATTTCGGAAATTTTCCTTTTGAAACACAAATGAAAAGTATACATTTCTAATAGATTTCATTGTGTGATGATTTGCAGTATGTAAATATGGGGCAGTTTTGATGACTGGTAAAGTTTTACTGTAGTTATATAATATAGTCAGCAGAAAGATACTAGAGTTAAATTAGTGAATTATTATAGGAAAAGTCTAAAATCTTTTAAGAAAAAAACTCACTTATGTTACTGTATATGCATTTGTAATTAAAATATCTTTATTTATCTGTTGAGAATTAATATATATCTAATAACAATCAGTCTGTATTATTTGAATTGAATTGAAAACAATTGGGAGCAGAAACTATGAGTAGGAAAAAGCAAAACTATGAGTAACAAAAGGCTGTTTTTTTCTAGTTTTTGAAAATAATGTATTACAAACACCAACAAGTTATGTTTAGAGTGTTGATCTGTGGCTTGAGACTAATTGCAAAATAATGTTCAGACTTGATAGCTTGAGCAAATGCTTTTTTATAAAAATGTAAATACATGTGTGTATTATCTGTTGCAATTAGATAGTAAAACTGTGCTTTAATGATAAGTAAATATAGAAAAATAAACAAAGCTGTCCATAAACATTTCAATTTGTATTAATTTGGTGTGTAGTAAATGTGCCTAGCATATAATTAGTATATGGAGAAACTTGCATGTCTCAATTTTGAGTCAGTTGGGAGATTTAACCGTAATTTACAATCCCAGGGTTGGAAATCTAAGTTTACAGTGAAGTCTTCCAAACATTGGGTACTGGAACCCTCTAGTATTTAAATAAATTCAAGTCCAGTGTTCCAAAATGATGATTTTTCTTTTCAAATGTATTGTTCTCAAAGATGTTAACTCTTGAGCTAATGTGCATAAAATTTTTGTATTTCAAATTTTGAGTTTAATTGAAGTGTAAATGCAGTGCTTATTAAGAACTTTCTAATTCTATGTGTAAGGGAGGTAGGGTAAGGTGATGTGATGATGGGGGTAGGGGTGATTTGTAAGGGAGGTAGGGTAAGGTGATGTGATGGTGGGGGTAGGGATGATGTGTAAGGGAGGTAGTGTAAGGTGATGTGATGGTGGGGGTAGGGGTGATGTGTAAGGGAGGTAGGGTAAGGTGATGTGATAGTGGGGATAGGGGTGATGTGTAAGGGAGTAGGGTAAGGTGATGTGATAGTGGGGGTAGGGGTGATGTGTAAGGGAGGTAGGGTAAAGTGATGTGATGGTGGGGGTAGTGGTGATGCATAAGGGAGGTAGTGTAAGGTGATGTGAATGGTGGTGGTAGGGGTGATGTTTAAAAGAACATTAATTTTAAATCCAAATGTCAAAAAAACTTTGTTGGCCTGAATTTTGGGCATGCTAACCTGTCTAAATTTAATAATTCATTAAAATTTGTGATACTAACAATTTTGATTGAAAAGGACAGTATATGCATTGCTGTTAAGAAAAGTATTATTTGCAAAGTATATAAAGACATAAACCAAATATTTTTAGTATTACGAGTTTTCACATAATCTAAAACTTTTTGAGTATAGGAAAGGTATTAATTTCTTTGTGTTATAAAACATTTAAACTAGAAAACTTTAATTACTGGGTTACCTGTGGCAAACCAGTCCTAATTTTTCACTGTGACTGAGGGCGAGTGTTTGACATACTAATGTTGTCCCGACTGTATTGAACTCTTTCATGAGTAATATCCAAATTCGGATTAAGAATATTTGGATTGCGCCGTTCACACGTATTTAGATTTTTACCGAATATTAAAAAAAAGTTTTACTATAGAGAACGAATTTGCAAGTTAAAGTTTCCAAAAAATGGTCGGATGTGTGAGGCCAAAATGTATAAAAAAACATTTTACATTTTTTGTTATATGCAAGCGCGTGGGTACCTCACAAATTTTAAGTAAAAAAATGTGATTTGAAGCAGGAAAATCTTTAAGGAATAAGTATAAAAAGCGCCGAGTTGCATGTCCGAGTGTGATTATCCTTATGTTAAATAAGTAGGCAAGCTGTCCGCTGGATTTGTCTCCAAGGTCGTAGGTCGCTAGCGCGTCCGTGTGAAGAACCTTTGTTACTTGCCATTAAGCATATATAACAAAGATAAAGTCACTGAATTGGTACTGAGGGATTAATTATGTTGTGTTTCACTTAGAGCATGTGATTAAAGTATCCAGCGTCAGTTTGTTTTCTCAGAAGTGAATTTAATGTTCTGATCTTAAACTTAAAGAATCCCTACATGTTAATAAGAATAAGCCCAATCTCGATAAACAATTACATCACTTTAATACTTTTTCAGCTTTATAACTTCCGTTGCATTACTTGTAATGCATGATGTCATTACTGTGAATAATTCATTCATTAACTAGCTTACTACTTATCTGATTATCATTTGTAACTCATTCATTCTAACAAACTGATGATGGCATAAGCATGCCGAAACATGTCTTTTAAAAACGTTGTTTTTGCTCAACTTATAACTTTTTTGCTAACATCAAGACCTTTTGGAAACTTCTAAAATAATTAGGGGTGGTGAATGATCCTTTAAAAAGTTTGAGTCTCGCGAAGATTTTCATACAATTTGTGAGTCTGGCAGTCTCGTTTTTTTTTTCAGTAGTTACGAGTGTCTCGCGGTCTCGAAGTCTCGAGTTTTGCAAGGCTAAGGATCCGGAAGTCTCGTGATCGTCATGTTTTTGTTTTCACGACGCAAAGACGCGTAACGTCCGGAAATAAGCTAAAATTAGGTCATGGCCGAGAAAATGATAGATTTTAAGATTCTGTTTAGATCTTTAGCTCTTGACTGTTGACAGACTTGATATCTCGCACAGATATTTATTTTACAGCTTTATTAGTTTTTATTATACAACTGAAAGCTCTTTTATACACGTTTATATGACTTTGACTTAGGCAGTGTTTACACGTAGCCGACTATTTTTGTAAACGTACATTTTTTTATCCGTTTAGGCCAAGAGTTTACACGTAAACGCCTTAAACGATGAATTTAGCCGGCTATTTTCGAAAACGCCAGCTATGCGTTTACGTGTAAACGATCGAAAACGATACATAAACGACGAGCGTTTACGTGTCAACGCAGATATTTTTATCCGGATAAAAATATAGTCGTCTACATGTAAACGCTGCCTTAGAACTTAAGCTTACAAAACTTTAGGGGATCGAAACGTCTTGCATTTGCATTTAATTTATTTAAAAGTCTCGAGCTCGCAATGTAAAAGGTCGAAATGTCTCGAGCTCGCTAAGTAAATACACACACACGCCTCGCCGTCTCGCAGAGAATCGCATTGACCATTGGTCACCCTTATAATTTAGTGCGCGAGTTCCCGTTATGAAGCCATTTTACTGTCAATAAAAAATTGTTAATATCCAATCAACGCCGAGCTTGCTGGGCTGAAATTTCAACCCCGGGGTTGAGCTCAGTAACATACGATACATACGATCAGCGGTTCTAGTCCATATATTGTATAGTCAATTCATGCAACTAGCATTTCGGTACACACGATACATGTGATCAGCAGTTCAGCTAAAGTGCGATATATTCTGATACTCCAAAAACACAGGAGAAAACGCTATCATGAAAGTAAAAGCTATCCAACCACGTTGGAGATAAAATGACAAACATATTGATACAATGTTAATTAAAATAGTTTTGAAAAAAATTCTTGATGGGTTATCAGAAATAACCATATTTAAACTAGAAATTTCTTAAATATTCAATTTTGTCCAAATACACTCTTTTTTACAAGAATATTGTTTTTCGGACCGAAGCTGGATATTCTTAATTTTTGGCTGATTTTAGGATGAAAATATTCTTACGAGTATTCCTAGTTTCTAGAATATTGGTACTTTGGAATTTTTGGTTTTTTAAAAATAATTGTGGTATCTAAGAGCTTTAAAGGTAATAGACCGGTATATAGCATTGCCATTTGGGATTAGAGTGCAATTGCAATACATGTAACCAGTAATGTTTTATTTTACAAGCAAAATCAAATTCTTAACAAAATCTGAGCCTCAGCATTATTCTTAAAATATTCGATTCGTAATATTTGTCCAATTTCAGTCTCGCCCCAAGTGAGGTAATCCGGATCCGGAATCCGAAAAATTTAGCCAGTGGAATCCGGAATCCAGGACTTTGGAATCCGGAATCCAGCCCTTGGAATCTGGAATAATCCAGCCACTATTGGATTTTCGAATCCGGAATCCACAGTGTGGAATCCAGGAGCCAAGGCTCTCTTGGATTACCTTGCATGGGCCGATCAGTCTCAATATTCTTATATAGTATATTCTTATAAAACAGAGAGCGTAGTGTTTACAAACATTATCATAGATCTTTGATACTATGAAACAGAGTCGCCAATTTTTCGCTTGTATTTAAAATATACTTACTGTTATTTAGAAGAATTGAGCGAAGTTTGTCTGTCCCCATCCTCTTGCTCCACTGAAGGATTTCTTGCAAATCTGGACCATCTCAAGCCGGAAGGATACCTGCTTAGGGTATCCCTTGATTTTTGAGAATAGCTCATCAAAAGAAAATTGGACTTACTATAGCTTTTTGGTCGATATATGCCTGCCTCCTTGTCTATTCTGATATCAAACTTACTTTCTCGTTTCCACTTGTCTTAAAGGAAAAACCTGGATTATAGACTAGTATGTTTCTCATTGGCAGCACTACGATATTCCCGCAATTACAAACTCCTAATACGGAGTGTATTCGGATACACTGAAGACTCATCTAACGTAGATTAGAATTCCCCAATTCCCAAACTATGGTGTTATGTACTATTTGGGCGGACATGGTTATCACAGTGTAAGATCTCTGCTTTCCAATCACAAGGTCCCAAGTTCGATCATGGCTGTGCCAAGATTTGAATATTTGTTTGACCTTCTTTCCCACCAAAGCTAACTCAGCTTTCCATCCTTCCTGGGTAGGTAAATGAGTACCGGCATCTGCTGGGAGCTAACCTGTGATGGATTAGTGTCCCATCCAGGGAGGGTAAAAATTCTCATCCGCTTAACACTACAGAAACCAGAGATAAACGCCGGCTCCATGGGGCACTTGTCACAAAAGATTTAGCTATCTTATAGCTATGTACTATTTACAATGACAGACAGTTGTGTTAAGTTCTCTAACTTTATAATTGCATGTTTGGAAGAAAAAACATCCCGACATTTTCAGTCTTTCTTTTAAGCAAACGAATACGAGCTCATTCCAAGCGGTACAGTACTTCATGTTATTCACGAGGTTTTAGTGACGGCGCGTTGGCTGGCGCAGGGAGTACGATCTCTCTGCCCCCGTCTCTCTCTGCCAAAATTTAAACATCTGTTAAAACAAAGTTGACTCGGTTGAGAACCTTTCAAGGTTGTGTAAAACAAGACAGTACCAGCCTCTGCTGGAAGATAGCTTGTCATGAATTAGGGTACCATACAGGGGAAGTCAAAGATTAAATTAGGGTACCGTACAGGGGGAGTCAAAGACTGAATTAGGGTACCGTACAGGGGAAGTCAAGGACTCTCGTTATTTTTTCCAACTTAAATACGTTTTCCGACCGGAGAAGGAACGTGTCACGTGTCATGGGTCAAAACTCACTAACTCCCTAGGGCGTACAAAATACTTTAACTCCATAGGGAAACGACTTGACCTTTCGACTAACACCTGATTAGGTCGTGTACCTTTTTAAAAACAGCGACGAATTTGTCTGGCGATCGCGTCAAGCAAACAATTTTTACGCACGCAGTCTTGGCATCTAAACGGTTTCAAGCAAGTACTGAAGAGAAAACTTAACTACGCGACAAAAGCTAGAAATCTACAAACGAAGTTTTAACATTTGCAATTTGAATTAACATTTATGATTTGACTTATTTTATATCCAAATTACTGGAAAGTCGACAGCTCAGTGACATTCGTGTATTGTTCTTTTTTTAAGTTGGGAGGCATAACACAACGGTTTCACCTCAGAGGACATCGAAGGTCTCTGAGGAAACAAAACTGTCTCCCTTGAGGGCAGTCATTAATTGCTGAATCCACTGAACACAGCCGGACACCGGGGTGGTGGCTACAACCAACTACTTGAGTCCGAAGAGAATTAAGCAAAACAAATGATAAATGAATAAGTACTAAAAGTACTTACTAGTAGCAATCAAAGATTAGGAAGTGCGTTCTATCGGATGACAAGCGTGGTTCAATAGTAGAATGAACCCAGTTCGACGCCTGTTTTAAAAGAAAATAGCTAATAGCTAATAAAATTAACAAAGAAACTCCACAATTTGAATAAACGTTTATCTTTTGAGAAATCTGTGTATGCCATTGTTTTTATTCTACTTTAAGCTTCTCACTCATCTTCAGTAAGTTCAGGAAGTAGTGGTAGAATTTCTTCTTAAGCTTCTTCTACTATCGTTTCTGATGCTCCACTTCCAGTGACATTCTTCAAATGATTCATTCTATATCCAAAGTCAACAAAAAAGTGTATTTCTTTTTACAACATGGTCGTTCAATTGGACAAGTTGGATCATATTTTTCCTTGTCCGAATGGAAAAGCTACCCGTCTCGAACGTTCGGACGGCCTAAGTTTCCTGCAATGCTGTTTTGACCTTTTTTATTTCAATTCTTTTTGCTCTTTTTTTTCATTTTCTTTTAACTTAAAATTGCCTATAATGCATTCTTTTCTGTTTTTATAATACCTTAGTTGGAAAAAATCTATTTGTTAGACTGTTCAATGCGTGTCCAACGCGCCATTCAAACAACAAACATACAGGTAGCCAAAGAGGAACCAAGGATCACATGCAAAGAAATGACGTAGTTGATGTACACCAGAACGAGGCCCAAACCCCTGAAAAAATCTAGACGGGCGGCCAATTTGGAGTCTTCACAAACATTCTCAATTTCTCGCGCCTGCGAAACCAAATACTTTCAGAAACATAGTAAGACGAACAACAACTTGTTGATAGTTGTTATTTTATTATCGTAATATACAAAACTGATCTGGTGCAATATAGGTTTACAACTTAGGTTTCTTTCTCTGCAAGGAATTAATATATACATCATTACATGATACATAAACTTTGTTTTTTTATTGCATATTCGTATTTTTTATATTGGAATCTGTACAGCCAGGTTGGAGATAGAATGACAAATATATTGAAACAATGTTAATTAAAATAATTTTGAAAAAATTTCTTGATGGGTTTTCAGAAATAATCATATCTATAAACTACAAATCTCTTAAATATTCGATTCTTTTTTTGTGTGTGTGTGCAAAACTCAGTTTTGTCTAAATAGTATTTACAAATCATTATCATAGATATTTGTTACTACGAACTAGGGACGGTCGCTTGTATCAATATACTTACTGAGAGGAATAGACTCGGTAAGCTGACAATGGGTTCAGGTTTACAGTAGATTCTCTACGACTTTTTAAATAACAGAACAAAATGTTTTGACGATGCAAGAAAGTGCAAAAGTTTGCCCCGCATTGACTGTGGTGGGCCAGCACCACTATATATTGCACGTTCTTAAAAATATTGTCGTTCTCAAGAAAATCTACATTCGGAAGGGGAAAAAAGGAAGATCTTATTATTAATCCTATTCTGATTATTTTAAGTTTAAAATGCGTAAAACTTTGTTAAGGTTTTGAATGAGTTTCTTTTTAAATAAGAAAAACATAACTTTTCAAACAATTTTGTTTTTAAAAATATCTCTTTTGCAAGAGGCTTAAATATAATTTTAGGTTTGGTGCTCCAAGCTATCTCTCACATGACTGGATGAAAATATTTCCGAAAACGAAAACCCAGATGGATTTGAATTTATCTTGGATCTAAGACTCAATACTGTCGATTCCAGATTATCTTGGATCCAACACTCCATATCGTGAATTTCAGATTCACTCGGATTAAAGTCAAAGATTCGCAATGTGGATTTTAGATTTATTTTGGATCCTTGACTATAGATTTTTAATATTCTCTTGATGAAACTTTGGAATCTCACAGGTGAAATCCACAACTCTTTGGAATAATTCAAATCTAATTGTTCATATGCCAAGAATTCAGCCCTCACTTGAAATGAATTAATTTCAAGTAATGGCACTGTAACGAGTCACAAAATGTTTAATAGAATTTTCATTTTCTAGGTTCAAAGAGGATTATTCTGGTTTTAAACGTTTGCGCAGAAGATCGTTATTTTTTCATGACCAACTGAAAATTATATGTCCAACAACGTTTTGATTCAAGTGCACCAGGCACATTAGCATAGTTGCTGGCAGTTTGGTTTTATCGAGGCGATCGACCTTAAATACTCGTATAACTAACTACAGTACATCCTTCCCTCCCCACCCTAGATTGTTCCTCACCCGTCTCCCCCAGAGTACATACAATAAACCAGAGCTACAATAACAACAGTGTCACAAGATCTTCAAGCATGCTCCGTTTTCTAGTGGTGTGCAATCCCTCTCTGTTTGAGCAGATAAATCATCTTGTAACATTTTGAGAGTATCTTTTACCTAAAAATTGAACAAACAGAATTTCAAGATAAGTTTTTGCCAAATTGGGTAAAACTCAATTTGTCTACAAAAACGTGAAAATTAAATGCTGTTCACTATTCATGCACCAGTACGGAGAACGATACAGAACTGAAACTGAAAATCCTTTTAGTAATTTAATAATTAACTGTATATTTAATATTATTAAATTTTCAACCTCGAATATTGCGTTTCTAGCGTTCTGCTTGGTTCACCCAATCTCGGTTATCAGCTCATATACCGAATGACCATATATGGAAACTAACTGTGTAAAGTGTTGACAAGCTGAAAAATGTCAGAATAAAATTTTATGGTCATTTTCAAGTATCGAAGGATTCGGAAAGCTCATGAAATTTAATAAAACAATTATTTCATTCGCGCTTGTTGGATACGAGTTGATTACAGCCAACTCGGTGCTACGCGCCTCGTTGGCTATTTACCATCTCATATCCAACGCGCACTCTTGGAATAATTGTTAAATTATGAAAAAAGATTGAAAATTGTTTCTTAAATTATTTAAAAAATCTAAACTTTATCCTGATCAAAGCTTATTCAAAAATTTCCATAAGCCAATGATCAAACGGCGCTAAAAAGTAAGTAATCTTTCTTTTCTTGAAGAGTAGAAATGATAGGTATATAATTCATTCTAAACTTTTAAACCAGTTCATGAAGATACAGTAATTCTTTTTTTGTCTTAAAAATTAGAAATTATTGGTGTAATTCCATATTCTAAATTTGAATTAGTTAATGGAACTCTATAGAGTGACCAGCACTCATTTACAAATTTTTAATAAAAACTAGAAACGATTGGTGGAAACTTGTCTTCAAAAAAGTGATCGGTGCTACTTATTATAACTTTTAAACCTCTGAAAAACCTGCAAAGTGACAATATATTTTTACTGGTAAAAATAAGTAGACAAATTTTTTCATTGTCCGTTCTGTCACCATTTTTATTTATATTTTCAAACGATAACTATTAATTATCTTAGTATTTTTGTATAAGAAAAATTAATTACAAAGTAAAATAAAACAAGAAAAACATTCAGTTTCTTGAGTCTATCGTAAATAAGTAAAACTTACTTGCATTATGGCGTTTAGGTTTGCAGAAACAATCGTCTTCAACCTGGCAGAAACGAAATAATCATTTGAGTATATAGAAAAAAGCTAATAAAGCTAAATCATTTACGAGCCCAGTGGCTCATGCATGGAGCCAGCGCTTACACCATCTCCAGCTTCTGTAGTGTTAAGCAAATGAGAGTCTTTGATTCCCCCTGGACAGAACATTAGAGAGCTTAAACACCCGACGTTCTTGTAGTCGCGGAGGTCAAGCGTAACTAAACTGTCAGCAGATGCCGCGTACGGTCGTGGTAATCATCACGAAGGCCAACAAGCCGCTTTTTGCCTTCGTGCATTGATCTCTCAGAACTGCGAAGGTTTTTTTTTTTTATCAAAGGAGTGGCTTCAGGCTCCGAACAATAAATAAGTAAATAAGTTACCTTAATGCAATTACTTTAACACTGACTTTTGCTCCAGGTTCTTGCCGTATGTGCAACCTATTTTATAGTTTAAATTTGTTTACGACTGGGCTCGCTTAGTTTTCGCGCCTTTTTTCTACGCGCGCTGCTTAAGTTAAAAATTTGCGCCAAAAATGCTGTTCTATATCCAGTCCACTTACGGGAAATAGTCCTCTGTCGTGTAGATATTTTAATAGGTGATCAATTTTACTATTATACTATGTTCCTTGATTGTTACCATTGTTGATGGTAAACATGTTTTGAATGCTCACGTTTTTTAAAATGTGAATATTTTCTTTCCTTGACAAAGCATGAAGTGAAAGGTTATGGTAACGCCCCGGATGTGATTTGTTTCAAACTAACATGCAATCAGATGACAACAGAGCAGAATTACACACATTTGGTAAATTACTTGACAGGTCATAAAATTTCTAACCTGCGTATTTCAGCATGATAAACTTTTTCGCGTAATGTCCATATTTGTTTCATTGACTGATGCCTTAAACAAAATAAAATAATATAGTTGTCAGTTTATTACGTAGAGGATCGTAATACATCTTTAGACATGGGCTTATAAGAAGAAGAAAAACTTTATTTAGGTGTCAAGTCTTATTTAGCCGGCTAAAGGCCTACTAACTGGGGACACCATCTTTACCATCACTTGACAGACATACACACATAAACACATATATGTCTTTGAGAGTCTACAGTTTAACGTCCTTATCCGAGAAGACACGAAAGTCTAACCGTTTGCAGATGTTAGAGCAAAGGCAGCAATTTCTCCTCAGTTATTTTAAAACCCTAAGTGTTGGTCCGGCCGAGAATCGAACCCGAGCCTCCCACACGAAAGACCTTATCAACTAGGCCAACCAGGCGGCGGTACAAAGAGGAGGGCTTTTTATACATAGAGAGATGGGTTTATTAAAGAGAGTGACTTATTGTATATATAAAGGGATAGTGTGTAGCGTTACTAGAGAAAAAGGCTTACAAAATA
Source organism: Zoanthus sociatus (assembly GCA_025331085.2). Lineage (NCBI taxonomy): Eukaryota > Metazoa > Cnidaria > Anthozoa > Zoantharia > Zoanthidae > Zoanthus > Zoanthus sociatus. The sequence goes on along the minus strand of JAOBAY020118475.1, from coordinate 1,704 downwards.
GCACGGAAGTTTACTGGAGAGAGAGCCTCGTTAGAGAGCGAGCCATATCACACGGGCATTTATTAGAGAGCAAGTCCCTGAGGATATATTAGAGAGCGAGTCCTCGAGAATTTATTGGAGGGCGAGTCCCTGGATATTCATTGGCGTGCGAGTACCTGGGGATTTACTAGACATAGCACTTGCATACCTGGAAAGTAGCTTTTAGCTAAGTGTATCTGACCATAAATTTTGTGTTTGTATTTCTCCAACGAAAACATTCGTTAAACAATCAAAAATGTCTTCACCATACCGGGATAGCTCTCACACATAATAATACTTCCAAATACTCACATAATGATCTTTTCTGGTTCCATTGGAGGAGTATACAATATTTTAGCTTCTAAAACGGAAATGCGGTAGAGAAGAAACCCGCTGCAGATTAACAGGATCATAATTCTGAAAAAGTACATCAAAAGTGGAAAAGATAAAAATTAGTCGTAATGAAACACAGTTAGAAATTGAAGTTAAATATGGGAATAAAGGAAATTGCGTATCAAAAGGGTCGGTTGGTACACCACAAACTTTCAGTAAGAGGAATAATTAACACTATGTATATAGCATTTTAAGTGAATATTGTCACTTCCAGATAGTATTGTGTAACACAACTCACAATGACAAACAACTTGTTGAAATATGTTTAGTTTAAGAACTGAGGTCATTCTTTGAGATTAATTGCAAGTCTGCTAATATCTAGACCCTCATGAAAATGTTAACCAAGAGTCTCAATAAGTCGACCCGCGGATACTGCGCACAAGTAGAGCTATAATTCAGAGCAAAACTAGCACATATTATCGAACGTCTCAATGAGACGACTCACAGATACTGCACACAAGTAGAACTACAATTCAGAGCAACACTAGCATTCTCCACTGGCTCATATTATCAAAAGTCTCAATGAGAAGACTCGCGGATACTGCGCACAAGTAGAACTACAATTCAGAGCAAAACTACCATCCTCCACTGGCTCATATTATTAGTGTCTGAATGAGACGACTGTATGGTCGACGGAAACTGCGCACAAGTAGAACTATAATTTAGAGCAAAATTAGCATCTTCCACAGGCAACTTGTTTAGGATTCTCGTTTAAAAGTGAGAGCGTTATTCCAGTTATAACTCACTGCTACATTCTAACAGAGTATCTGCGAGTCAAAAAGTATCAAATAAAAACGTACTTACAGAAATGACGTAATTAAGATAAACAGTTGCTCACTTTTTAACCTACAACCAAAAAGTAAGGAAAATTATTTTGGGGTAATCAGCAACAAGCTAAAGATCTAATGAGATATTATAAGAAACGTTGAGACATAAACACATGACGTTTCGAGGGCGAAATGTCGATCACCACTCAAAAAGACTCAGTTCCAGCAAAACTATTTGAATAATGTCTGTTTGTTTAAGCTCATTTATTCTAATATAATGTAGTTTTCAAACGTTCTTTTCCATATATAACGTTAATGTTCTTATAATAATTTATATTGGTATATACTGTAAAGCTAAAATATATTTACATTTTTTTGATTATACGAACAGGACGATCATTATAATAAATAAGATATACAAATATATGCGGAGACAAAGAACTCAGAATAATCTGAGCTCCAGATGGGAATCAAACCCATGACCTTCCGTACACTAGTCGGACGCTCTACCACTGAGCCACGGGAA
>JAOBAY020118385.1:0-16450 GCA_025331085.2 Zoanthus sociatus | reverse complement strand
GTAAATTTTATTATTAATAATAAGTATAGTTTTATATATGTTGCTGTCAAATCTTGATTCTGGACTTATTTTAATTAATATTTGAACTTTCTTGGAACCCAGGTGTCAGTGTATTAAGGAATATTTTATTTGATACTGTACTTAAAAAATTCTATAACCATTTTAGTCTTAGTTGTGATGTGAAATTCTCCCAACTTGTTCCCATACTTTTAATTGAACAAGTTTGAGAGAATTTTCCTTTTAATCTTCAGTAGTTGCTTTTTTTTTTATCAAATGAATTCTCATTTCTCACTTCCAAATGCCTAATTTTGTTGTATGTTTTGTATAAGGAGAAGTTGGGTGTTGAATACTGAGTGGGACTGAAAGGATTAATTATTACTTCATTGCTGCAGGACATTGTAAAATAATTAATATGAACATTATTAAAATTGAATATTTTTTCGCTTAATACTTTGTAAGACTAGATAAAAAGTGATTACATTGATAAAAAAAAATGTGCTTTGAATTGTAAGTTTTTATTTAAGAAATATAACATATTAATTGTGCCCTTGTAGCCTGGTGAAAACTGAGATGAATGTGTATTATGGGAGACTTTGAAAGCAAATCAGTGCAAACCCTAGATACATTCAAAGCTTTTCACATTCTCAAGAAAGAACTCTCAAAATAATTATTTTTAAAAGCTTGTACAAAATTTACAAACAAGTTTGATTTTGTTCTGAATGCATAGACCATGTTGTGTCCAATAATATTATGGACAATGTTTCACAAACTCTTAAAAATTAATAAACTTGTTTGACCTGTTTGAATGGGTATTAACATATTAAATATTTTTTTTTAATTTACAGTTTTATTTTCATGTGGAAGATATTGGTAAGAAAAGGGCTGAAGTAACACATCCACAAGTGGCTAAGCTCAATACTTATGTTCCAATAACATTTCACACTGAAAAGCTCACACAGAATTTCATAAAAAAGTTCCAGGTATACAAAACTTGTGTCATAAAATTAATAAAATGTGTTAGCAGAAATTTAATACAAAGGATACAACTAATCGAATCATCATGACCACCATCATCTTTAACATCATCATCACCAACACCATCATCACGAACATCACCATCACCAACAACACCGTCATCATCGCCACCATCATCACCACTACCATTTTCAATTAATGTGTACTATCAGCTATATTGAAGGTGTCACTGAAGTGGGCATGAAGCCCTCGTTGGTAATGGGGCATTACCCCTTGAAAATCTACTATAAACTATTGTGAGCCTGTATTTTAGCATCCATAGAAAGCTGTTTTAGCCTTTTTGATCTCATCAGTATGACATAGCTAACAAACAGGCTCCAATTCCACACAAACTAAGTTTTAAATATTGCATTTACCTACAGCATTATGCATTTTTCAGAGTGTGAGTCATCTCTCTGGCAGTCAAAATGGTGCAAACATTGTTACCTCCCCATTAGTTGCTAACAGACCTTCCAATTCTCACAGTTTGACTGTGAGACTCACGGTTACACATTTCATCTCAAGGTCTTACGGTTTGACCTCAAAATCTTACGGTTTTCCCATTTGATACGCATATTTTTCATGCTGTTTAAAGATTAACTTTTGTGTTAACTTAAATACATGCATTTTCTTGCCATTTTAGGGCCAGATAAGCAGTTTTGTTATAATTGTTTTCAATCTTTCATACAAAGTTCTTTTCTTACTAAGTGAGAGTATGGGGCAAGTACGGCTTACGACTAGTACCTCATTCAGATGTGTCGTGAAATACTCCTCGTGTGTAGCATTGTAGCCTTTTCGTTTCTTCATTTTATAAAATATTTCTTAAATATCACGGTTTGGGACCCAAATCTCAAGTTTTTTCCGGGAAAATTTTCAGACCTCAAGATTTGGAGGTTTTGGAGATTGGAAGGTCTGTGCTAATGAATATGGAGAAGACGTTATATTATACTGTACAACCTTTGCAGTGCAATTGCAAGAGAAAAGTCTGAAAAAACTTATCCAGACTTTCTTTCACCATTACTGAAATAGTGTAGAATGGACAGTGAAAATGCCATCACTATCAGTTTAACTAGCAAACTTTTCAGGTCTTGTTATTATATTTGAAAAATAAAACATTTTTCTGTGTCTTCATAGAATGATGTAAAACAATTGGCAAATGTTTGCCTGGTGAATTTAAGAGCAGATCAATGCTCAAGAATTCTCAAATGTTGTTGAGGATTTAATCAGACTATGAGGAATGGAGAAAATAATGTTTTTTTTATTAATTTCAATATAACAAAGAGAAAGACAATTATTTTCATGTTTTAAAGTTGTATTTCCTTTTTAAAACTAATGTTAGTATAAATTCTCATTTGGAGACAGCAATATTATTTATTTTCTTGTTTTTGTCTAGTGCAATGAAAGTGTACTGGTTGACCAATCAAAATGTACATAATTTTACCATCCCAATTCCTCATCATCCAATGCAGTTTTATGTCCATTTTACATGCTGGCATGTGTTGGACGGTTTTAGAAAATTGACTTCCAAGCTAACCTATCTCCCGGCCAGGTCTTTGCTAACTCTTCTTTGTCTCAAATCTGTCCTTATCAGTTCTTCCCATGCTTTCTTTGGCCTTCCTCTACCAACTGAAACTGACACCTCAACTGCTCTGCATCTGCTAGCCCAGGCACTCTTGTCCATTCTTTCAATGTGATCAAACCAGTGAAGTCTCCTGTTCTGAACACATCTCCCGATACTTTCAAGATTTAATCTTCCCCTGAGTTCATCTGATCTAAGTCTGTCCTTGAGACTGACATTGCACATCCATCGTATCATTTGCATATCATTTCTCTCCCTGCAGCTCATATCCTCAGTCCTTACTGGCCAGGTCTCACTTCCATGCATGATCACACTGTATACACATGCCTGATAGACTCTTCCTTAGGTTAACAGTGGTAATGCTCTGCTGGTCTGCAATGGTAGGAGTTCCCTAAACTTACTCCATCCGCTTCTAACTCTTGCTATCACACCAGCACCAGCTCCTCCTTGTGCTTTAATCATATCTCCAAGGTAGCGGAACTTCTGAACAACCTCAGTTGCTTGACCATCCAAAAATACTTTCTCCATGTTGAGTTCTCAGCCGTCTCCGTTGTCATACACCTCTTGCACTTGAACTGGTTGTCTTCTCTCAGCATACCAGTGATTCCACTGCACTTCTTATGTACCCAACGCTTACAAGTACCACAAAATATGGAGTTGCTCCCGACTCCCTTTCCACAAACTGAGCAAGGGAACTTTCCCTTCTCTTGGGGCTTTCCAACACTGCAACCACTGATCATCACTTTCGTCTTGGCAACATTCACTTTCAGACCTTTACTTTCCATAGCTTCCTCCACATCTTTAACTTCGAAAGCAGACCTTCCATTGTTGCACTGGTAAGTACTAAGTCATCAGCATAAAGCATCTTTTCTGGACAACCTGTTTGAATCTCGCTGGACAATGTTTCTAAAACACAAATAAAATGCAATGGACTAAGTACAGATCCCTGATGCATACCCACTTTCATGCAAAAGCTCTCACAAAGGGTGTTGTTAATCCTTACATGACTCTGAGCATTCCTGTACATTGCTTGAACAATCTTCACCAACCACTTGCTTGCCCCTAACATACGTAATACCCACCAGACAATATCTCTTGGAACTCTAGCAAAGGCCTTTTCCAAATCAACAAAAGCAAAGTACAGATTATTCTTTTTGCCAAGAAACTTCTGCATTTGCCTTAGGACAAAAATAGCATCAGTGGTTCCTCGCCCAGACATAAAAGCAAACTGCATTTCATCAATATCTATCTGACTTCTGCTTTGCTTTTCAGTTATTCTTTCAACCACTTTCAGGACCTGATCCATCAACCTTAAGCCTCTGTGGTTACCTCTGTCCAAAGCTTCTCCTTTACCCTTATAACAGTTAACTATTGTACTAAGATCCCAGTCTGCAGGGATAACACCTTCTTTCACAATTATTTTATGATACAATTTTATTACAATTAAGTTGCATTGCTATTTTCTTTTAGGTGGTTGTACTAACAGATTCATCATTGGATGAGCAACTGTGGGTTGGAGACTTTTGTCATGCTAATGGAATTAAATTTATTATAGCAGATACAAAAGGATTATTTGGGTAGGCAGTTAGAGTTTTAACTTGAGTATAAATTATAATAAATATTCATTTGGTTCTGTGTAAAACTGATAAAAGCTTGTAATTGTGTATATTACATAAAGATCCGGATAAGAACTAGGGAACTCTAGGTAATTTCAATATAAGATATGTGAAATTTTATACAGTTAATCAATTACTAATGGCAATTCTTATTGGTCTTGAATTTATTTTCACTAAAAACAATCAAAGAAACATCATAACCAGTCTTTTTTAAAGCTCTTTAGCACCAGAGCCCTTTGTACCACGTTTTTGCTGAGTTTAAAGAAAATCCACCTTGGAGAAATGAGTTTTGATATCTCGCTAGTTCTTATGCAAATCATTACGCATCTTTACAGCCTCATTCCCCTTAAGAACAGTTTTTTTCCCAATGATGAGTAGTAAAGCTAACTTAAGTTACAGTGCTGTCCAGATGTATTTTAACGTAGTTACGGGTCAATCCCGCAGGTTGATCCCGTCGACCCGTAGTCCCGTATCCTGTCAACTAAGCAGTGAAAAAACGTCCCGTGACGACCCGTGCGGGATTCTACATGACTGCACGGGATTAGTAATTTAAATAATGACCCGTTATCACGGGATTTATCCCGTTAGAAAATTCTGTTGTTTTATTTAAAAAATTTGCAATGCTTCGATTGATGATTAAAATGACGTAAAATCTTTTCAGTGCATCATGGCAAACAAACTTCGATCGTAAGACGATCAAAGTAAAAATATTTTCAGCGAATCACGGCAAATAAACGTCGATTGACGGATCAAAGTAAAAATATTTTCAGCATACTGTATCACGTCAAATAAATTTCCACTGATGATCAAAGTAAAAACGTCGTAGCGTATCACGGCAAATATACTTCGAGATTAAAGTAAAAACTTCGATTGATGATCAAAGTATAAATATTTTCAGCGTATCACGGTAAACAAACATCGATTGACGATCAAAGTAAAAATATTTGCAACGTTAATCACGGCAAATAAACTTCGATTGACAATCAAACTAAAAATATTTTCAACGTACCACGGCAAATAAACTTCAATTGATGATTAAAGTAAAAATATATTTTCAACGTATCACAGCAAATAAACTTCGATTGATGATCAAAGTAAAATTATTTTCAGCATATCACGGGCAAACAAACATCGATTGACAATCAAAGTAAAAATATTTGCAATGTACCACGGCAAATAAACTTTGATTGACATTCAAAGTAAAAATATTTTCAGCTTATCATGGCAAACAAACATCGATTCACAATCAAAGTAAAAATAATTGCAACGTATCACGGCAATTAATTTTGATCGACATTCAAAGTAAAAATATTTTCAGCTTAAAACGTGAAATAAACTTCGATCCACAATCAAAGTAAAAATATGATCGAAGTTTAAAAAAATTCTGCGTATCTTGGCAAATAAATTTCGATTGATGATCATATTAAGAAAACATCTTCTGCACATCACAGCAAATAAACTTCGATTGATGATCAACGTAGGCCATTTTCAGCACATCACATTATTTATTCACAACTCGCACAAGTATGAAGTAAAAATATTTTTCACACCGCGTTGCAAATAATTAAAACTTCGATTCATGATCAAAGTTAAAAAATTTTCAGCGTATCACGGCAAATAAACTTCGATTGACGATCAAAGTAAAATATTTTCAACGTATCACTGCGAATAAACTTCGATTGACGATCAAAGTAAAAATATATTTTCAACGTATCACAGCAAATAAACTTCGATTGACGATCAAAGTAAAAAATATTTTCAGCGTATCACGGCAAACAAACATCGATTGACGATCAAAGTAAAAATATTTACAAACGTATCACGGCAAATAAACATCGATTGACGATCAAAGTAAAAATATATTTTCAACGTATCACAGCAAATAAACTTCGATTGACGATCAAAGGAAAAATATTTTCAGCGTATAACGGCAAACAAACAAAGATTGACGATCAAAGTAAAAATAGTTACAAACGTATCACGGCAAATAAACTTTGATCGACATTCAAGTAAAAATATTTTCAGCTTAAAACGTGAAATAAACTTCGATCCACAATCAAAGTAAAAATATGATCGAAGTTACAAAAATTCTGCGTATCACGGTAAATAAACCTCGATTGACGATCAAAGTAAAAATATTTTCAGTGTACGTATCATTGCAAATAAACTTTGACTGATGATCAAAGTAAAACATCTTCAGCGTATCACGGACTTACTGTCTTTGGAGAAAGCGTCAACAAACAATCGTTTTTTTAAAAAAATTATTATTTCTTACGGGACAACATAAACGCATCATTGATTTTGACCCTCGGGTAAGTAAGGGACGATTTTCATCAACGGGACTGCAACGGGATAAAACCCGAGGGTAAAATCCCGTGCTTTTAGGGATACGGGTCGACGGGACGGGACCACAGGTCAATCCCGCGGGTCGATGTTAAAATACATTTGGACAGCACTGTAGGATTCAGATTTTTCCAACTTTTATCTATTAATAAATAATTGTAACAGCATCAACAAACAGTTCTATCAAAAGATACACAAGGACTGCAACAGAGTTTAAACTGTTTTTCATCTAGCAAGTGTAAAAATTGGACCAGATCATTGGCTGGCACAAGAGGTGAGCAGCTACTGGCACAGAGTGTCACTTGCTTAATATTACTATTAATAATGATTTGCTAACTGCATGTAAAGTAAAATGGATAAATCAATTGTAATTTCTTGCAACTGCATTGTAGGTTATCAGTGTCTGATCTAGGATTTCCATCGAGGGGGACAATATGTCCCAGTCAACAATTTTCAGGGGGACATTTCAGTTTTTTAAGGGACACTAAATTTACATCCTATTTAATATAAAAAACTGGGTATAGAATCGCTTTCGTACAGTATTCTTATCATCAAAACAAATGCACAACTTAATTAAAGTCTGTTTCTAGAGAAGAGCAAGGTTATTCATTAACAAATGTTCCTTGTATCCACCAAAAGGGAAGTATGCCAAAATGACCCAGGCAACGAATTTGAGGGGGATATTTTTGCTCAAACTGTGCCAATCCCACAATGGCGCACTCTAGATCAGACACTGGGTTATTATTTAAACATTTTAGACCTTCACTAGATTATTAACAATAATTATAATGATATCGAGGATATGTATTTTAACATCAATGACAATGACAATATTTGCCAATATTATCAATAGTTGTGACAATAATTGTTTTAAAAAATGTGATTGTTATCTTTTTATAGATCTATACATTAACATTGCTATACCTCTTCCATAGGCCGCAGGTATTTGTTGTTGTGATTGTCCCCCCTGGTAACCAGTTTGAGAATGATATCCTCGACCTGAACCTGCATTTTGATTAAAAATCAAAAAGCTTTTCGGTCAAACTTACATCTAGGGTAGAGGCTAACAATTTTTTTTTATATAACTGTCTAAAGTAAATAATTACCAAAGCAACCAACAGGGATAGAAATAAATATTTTTACTGGACATTCAGACTATTAATTGCTTAGGTTTACTCATCCTCCCAATATTTTTACTAGATGACTTTTTTTTTCATTTAATTTACAACATCAATAAAGATATGGTTGCCAGTCATTTCACCACTTGGTTGTTTTGCCCCATATAGCAGTGTTCTCCCTAGGATTTTTGGAAAGCCAGGGAGGAATCTGACTGCAAGAAGCAAGGGCAAATCAAGGGTACTTGTAATCACATTAACTGCACATCACTCGGTAAAAACAACACAAGCAGCAAATGTTTCATCAATTTTATTGTGATTCTTCTTTACTTATCGACAGGAATTCCCACTCTCAGGGTTGTCCCTAAGAAAATTGTCTGGCTGTTGGTGTTTCATTTGAGCCGGTTAAAAACGGCTAAAAAAACGGTTTGTTGCCCTTTCCCTGGTGAAGGATGGCCAAATCCAGCTGGCGATTACCACTTTCTCAGCCGGCGAATTTCGCCGGCATCTGGCGCTTAGCCAGCCTGCACTCTGCACTCTGAGATGTTTTGCAACACTTCTTAGGCCATTTTGCACCATGCCCACATCATTTTACACCACTACTAGGTTGTCTAACCTCTACTTCATGAATCAGTCTATATTTCTTATGCAAAATAGTTGTTTTAAAACTAATTCTTTACTAATTTCTAAAACTTTTATTGTGCAGGTAATGATTGCAGGAAGTTCATTTCCATGATCACTGATGGCCATAAACTTAAATGGCAAGGTGAAATGACTGGCAACCTAAAAATTATACTGTCCTGTATTTCAAATCGTTTTTATTTAAACTTTTTCAAATAATTGTTAAAAAATGCTAATGTAACTCCTTGGAAGTAAAATCCAAAAACTGATAAAACAAGGGTTCAAAAGTTTTTAATTCTTTTCTTTGTGATTTCAAGTATTTCTTTGGTTAAATTATCGAACAACGACAAGACAAGAATTGAATGAATTTGGTTGCAAAATAGTTTGGTTTATTGTTAACCATACAAGAATACTGTAAATAAATAGTGGTCAGTTTGCACCAGTATCAATCATGCTTCGATTCTTATTCATAACTCCAATTTCGGTAAGTAATTTAAATTGAATGCGCTTTGGCACATAGAAATAAGAAATTAGATGCACGTACTAAGACATTTCACATCACTCATGACCAAGCATTCATCACTTGACACCAACTGATTGTAATGTTCCCTTTTATGGCCTACAAGTAAGTAAGTTTCAGTATGAAGAACATTTACCTTGTAGTTGAGAGGGAGTTGGATATCTTTGTTGAGATGAGGTAGGATATTGATGTTGTTGTTTAGGTGGTGCCTGATGGGGATGATGCACCTGCTGAAAGGGTGCCTGTTGTAAATGGGGTGTCTGGTGATAAGGATGGGTTTGTGATGGCTGCTGTTGCTGCTGCTGCTGCTGGCCCTGCACGGGCTGTCCCACTGGAGGTGAAACATGTCCATTCTGAATTACAAAAACAAACATTAAATTATGAAGCTATATCACTGAGTTAAGACTCCCACTAATAAGTACTAAAACTTTTCAAATGCTTTTTTTTTTAAAGTTTAGCTTGTTAACCCTTCAGCTCCTGAACTGGCCAAAACAGGCCAGTAAAAAATGTTCCGTTTTTTTCTAAACTGATCAACCAGAGCTGACTCCAAGTTTTTTCCTCTCAACCTCTCTAGTCCTTAATTTGCTCCCAGGTTTTTCTTTTATTTTATGACAATAAATAGCCAAACAAAAATTGCTGAGCTTATGATTGTGTTAACACAAGGGAGATGAAAGTTGAAGTACGACTTTGTTTGTGATTGTAAAATTCAACATGGCAATGGTGTGCAGTGTGTTCATTGTTAAAGCTTTTATTGGAATTTACAGATGTAAAACAGTATAGATAATGATCAATTTTCAATGAAGATCAATCAAAAAGTTTTTTCTCAGCAAGGACAAGGAACTTTGGCCACAGTTGATATTTGAATTTGAATTTTTATTAATATTAACATTGTATTTATTCCTTGTAAGTTAAACATAGTTTAGCCAGTGGCTGCAATGTTTTTAACCAATAAATGATCTATTAATCTAAAGTTGTAAAAAAAAATTGATGAAAATAAGTTATATCCCAAATCTTTTATGGACAGCCATCAATGACTATTGTGATGGTATTTGCACAAATTCTTGGATCAAAACTTTTGGTATTGCTTATTGAAAATGAACCAAAAAATAATAACATTTCTACATCCCAGTTAGAACAAGGAGACTTCTTGTCACATTTGCATAAAGAAAAGTTTGTAATAAAATTGCCACATCTGAAAACCACAGTAATGGCTTTATTGAAAACAGAGCAGGTCATGCAACAAACATGGCAAACACTAAATTCTATGCCATAATCATTATTAGTATTACAAAATAGCATACCTGACGGCCATTTTGTGTTGCAGCTGCCTGACCAGGTGGTCTTGCGGGAGCTCCAAGAGCCTGAAAGGCATTTAATTTAAATTAATTATAAATTTGATGACCAACAAAAATCACATGAATGGTTTTCCAAGAAATGGCCAAGGCTAATCCAGACAAATTCCAAAGCTTTGGTCTGGCTGGTAGATTGTTTGTTAATTTTAGGTTTTAATGGCCAATCAAGTACTTCAACAAAAGAATTGTATTTAACTACCTGGAATTACTATTGGCAATGTGTTTAATTTTCATGAACATATTGCTATCTTTTGCCACAAAATAAGTAGATAAATAAGCACTTTAATAGCTTTAAACACCTTATATCTCTTAATGTCAAGTCTTTCAATTATTTTATTCTTTCACATCTAAATTACTCAGCTGTCTGGTAACTTTGCTTAAAAAGCTATTCAAATACATGGAAAAACTAAATGAATGAACATTAAGAAGTATTCAAAAGGATAGTGATTATCAGTCTATTAACAAGGCCAAATATGTAATACTTATTCATTAGCTTGCTCCAACTAGTGTATGTGTGATATCTTATCTAGTGAGAATAAATAAAGATGTTATCCTGTTGTGCAGATCTTTAGATTTAGAGTTAACTTCACTGTTTTTGGGTACTGTTCAGAGCCAATCACAAGTTAACATTGTCTTTTCTTCAGGAGCTGGACCTCAGTTGTACTCAGTTGTCAAGTCAAAGCACTTTACTATGATATGTGGTAGCAATGGGAATGTGATTAACAAAGGTTGCTGCTGTAAAAAGGGAAATTTTAGCCACAATGATAACTGTAATGAACATGCAGGTAAACCTAGACTCGGGCCCCCTACGGGTAGCCCGAGTAACTAAAATAAAAATAAAGTAAGTTTAGGTTGAAAAAAGATAAAGCCACGTGAAGAAACATGTGCCGTAACCCTCTTCCCCTGAAGGAAGCAAGTGGCTCCAGCACAAGCTATGTCTATTCGTTGGTACTCTCCTACTTCACCACAATTACCCTCCCTGTATGTTGTCAAAAACTCTCCCCAAGACAAGGCTGAAATGTCAAAACCCTCTTCCCAGGACAAGGTAGTTCTATTAAATCCTAACCCCTTGCCTGCCCTCCCCCCAAGTGCATAACATTGATAATTGCATACCCAACAAGTAAGAATTTTGATGGGAAAGAGAGCGAAGTTAAAACTCATAAAAATTAAGACCTTCATTCCTGAGTTAGTTTAACAAAAAGAACGGATAAGACTGGTGGAAATGAATTCCAAATTGCACCTAGACATGAAACACTAGCCCAGATGGGATGATACCTATGGCGCAACCTTAGCACAAACCAACAATTAGATTTAAAGATAATTCAATAGCGTCCCATCATTAATATACGTGACAAACAACAGCCGAAGCCACTTGCCTACCATAACTGCAAATACTGTAATATATGATGTAACTATTACAATAACCAAAAGTTAAATATCTACGTTAAGGTTTGAATAGATTTTTAAAAAAAAATAATGAAATGAGTCATCAAGTGAAGCATGTTGTTTGTTCAACTGACTCTACGTTGAAGAGTCGATCGTTGCGGGAAGGGCACGCGCCATTTGATCGTCAGGGAAATTCTCGGCTTCGAGTTGTTACGAGAACGAGTTGATTAAAAACCACATGAAAAACAAATTACGAATGATAACAACAAAATTTGTCGACTAGTACTTAAAACAAACTTATCTTCATTGTGTTTAGCTTACAGAAAGATTTGCTTTTCGTTGTGTTTTGGTCTACCACATGACACAAATGAACACGAGGGCACAAAATACTACCTGCAGCAGGGCCGCTCCACGACCCCCTCGACCAGCCATGAGCTCCAACTAACTTCTTAGCGGCTCTGGAATGAACAATTTGGCAATTCTCACTATTTTTCAGCAAACGATTTTTCAAATAATAGGCTTCAGATGCAAACACTAGAGTTACATCCTCTTTCTATGGCGCCTTTAGACCATAATAATTATTTCTCTTAAATTATTTCCAGCCAATCAGAATAGAGAAAGCACAAATTTATAACGTCGAAAGTTGATCGTCCCATCAATTACCAGTCGTACCCACCCGTTTACGTCATTTGTTTATTTCGTTGGTCGGAAAGTATCGTCTTACAAATCACGTAAATATGGCGGAACAAGAACGTGAAGCGCCTAAATTGAAAATGGAACACGGTTTCATGAAGTCGATAATCAAAAACCAAGTAGAAAGAGATGACTATGACAAGGAACAAAAAATGCTTAAAGTACAAAATGCTATTAGTCGAGGTTCTTCACCAAAAGAGCGTACAAGACGAACTCCTACGCGGCCGGCGAAGGCTGTTTATGTCCCACCACATTTGAGAACTCAAGGTACTTTTAAAAGTTACTTTAATAGCTGCTATTGATTACGCGATTAACGGAAATTTGCGATTTATTTGATAGGGAAACGGTAAAGGAAGATGATATATTTAAAATTTTATTTCAGTTGGACTCAGTGAGTTGAAGTCACTAATGGAGTATAAATCAAAAGGTGTACAACAAATTATGATTTGATAGGTTGCTCATTTTAAACGACATTTATTTTACGAATTGTCTAGATGTCCGCCATGCGGACAGAATTTCTACAAAAACAACGTGTCCGTCAATCGATTTTTTTTAGAAAAATATGTTTTAGAGCCTTAATTCTTATAGTCGGAAATTTGTTTAGAATCTCAAATGTGCCCTTCTTTAGCCGTATGTGATCAAAGTCTTTTCATGGGACTTCATTGACCAACAGTGATCATTGAAAATTGCAATTTGATAAGTTTTAGAAACTTTACCGAGAGAAAGGGGGGTTCGACCAAACCACCCTAGATCCACCCCATCTCATACTAGAATTTTTGTTTCTAAAATTAAAGCCCATTTATTTTGAATTTAATGGTTGGCGTTACGTATACATGGTCTTTTGTCATGTTTTTTTGTTGTTTTAAAATGTTGTTTTAAAATCACTTATCATAATTATGTAGTAGTTAAGAAGAACTTTTGAGTGGGTTACAGTGCGTTATACCATACATGGTACCCACTTCAATAATATTATCTCAAATAATTATTTACATGCAAGTCTTTAGGAGAGGATGGTTTAAAGATTATTCAACTGACGTGATATTTTACAATGTATTCCACAAGAAAACGTTATATCAAAGTTATCCATGCCTCATTTTCTTTTTACCAATTGTTTTATTGTGCATTTGTTATAAATGTAAGAAGAAGTTTGGTCAGGGTCTGAAATTAACTTAAATTGAAAGAGGTCATCAGAAGGATGACCATGTTTTAAAATTTAGTTGTCCAGAGAAATATCTGGTCGTCCCCACATCAGACCCACAAGAGGAAAATGAAGACAGTATAATATAGTACACTGTATTCAACCATGTTTTAAGTGTTCTTTACTTGTTATATTAGCTAATTAATGCTATTTAATAATTAATAATAACATCAAGTAAAGCAACATCAGGAACATGCTGTGTTTTCCTTCATCTTGTTATTTTTCAGAATTCAAACAGGAAAATTTTTCATCATGGAAAAATATAAGGTTATCATAAAATCCATGATTTAAGAAAAAATTATTTTCAAATATATTTAAGTTGTCAGTGGAATGACTATTTTTGGAGATCAGGTCATTAATAAAAAAATATAAGTAGTTGTCTCTGACGACCAGACAACTGTTAATTTCAGACCCTGCTGGTGTTTATAACTGACTTGGACTCAAAGGATTAAATTGTAAGAACAAATTATAGTTTTAAATATTTGTAGATAATGAAGAATTACATGTTAGAGTTTCTCCAAAAAAGAAATTAATTGCAACTTTTGAATATCTGTAGATAATGAAGATTTACAGACTAGAGTTTCTCCAGAAAAAAGTGAATCTATGGAAGAAAGACCTTTATCAGCTCAGAGCACACAAAGACAAATCAAACAAAGTCCAGTTAAGCAACCTGAACTTCTTTTATTGGTTGAGTTTAAAAACAGGAAGGGAGATATTTGTAACTTGTATATTTACAAGGTTGGTTGACAATCGATAAACTTAATATTTTTTGTGTATGTACTGGTTAATTGTATTAAATGTATCATGAAAATGCTGGCTATTATAAACGTGAAAACCAGTGGTAGACTACGCATTTTATGATGAAAATGTGTTTACTATGGTTACTGTGTTGTCATACCATTTCAGTGTTCTAGCCAGCTTTAAAAAATGACAGGGTGCTCTAATTTGCATATTATTAATATGTCAGCAAAAAATCTGCTGACCGATTATAGTTGCTCAGAAATTTAGTGTCTGAAAGCAATTATTTTCGAGCGATTGCAATCTTTCGAATTTTGTTGAAAATAACTTGGAAAATATTGTGTGGAAACCTCAAAATATTGTTTTTTTTTTTTATCTCAAATCTTCATTTAGACAATGTGTAGGAAAACAACAGGGCACTACTGCGCCCTTTCGTTTTGGCCTAGCTAGAACACTGTATTTACTTGAATTTGGCTTTTACAAAAAAATGAACTTTTGTCAAACATTTTAACAAAAAATGTAAATACATAAATAAAATAACTATTAGAACTGCCATCTTAGAAATTACTTAATATTAAATATAATTATATAGCAGTTAGGGTTTGCAGATGGATATACGATTTATTTTGTGTGCAATACTTTGACATTACATGTACATATATTATAACATAAATACCGTAGATAATTAAGGAACAAATTATATATAAAAAAGGTACAATATGAAAGCTATATGTGAATTTATTTAAGATTTTAATAAATTAATATGATCAAGCAAATGATACAGGTCATGGAATTAAGTTAAAGTTAGCATTAATTTAGTCTAATAATTGAAGCATTCTGTGATCAAAAGAACTAGAAAAATAAAAGACAAAAGAACTTTACATTAGAAGATTTATAAAAGATGACAACAATAGATAAACAACTATACATAGTACAGACAGAAATTTATCATAAACAATAAGTAAAGTAAACATGGATACTCTCAAACAAAACAAATGTCAGGTTAACATGTGATCAAAGAAAGTTTGAGAGAAAATTGGCACCTTAGGAAGGGAGGGAATGTCAATAAATAAATGAATAACTAACCTTATTTATACCCAGATTTTGGAGTAGCTAAGAAGCAAACTTCTACGAGTATAACACACATGACACAATTGAAAACCCCAACTGGTAGGAGGCAAACTATTTACATAAAGTGGTGGATCGTTCTTTCTGTTTTCTTTACTGTCAACCTTTTTGTCTACCAAGTCTTTCTTAATTAGCATCCAAAGATGTTCAACTTTTTCTCATTATTCACAACCAGCAATAAGCTGTGCATGCAGTTCAAATGCAGTCTGTGAGTGTGTATTGCTGCTTTCATTTGATAGCTGCACTGCACCCTTAATCCTCAATACATGTTTAATGAATTTATATATGAAAGCACTGCACAATTTCAGGGTTCTAATAAAAGCCGCCAACCATCTGTATTGGCTGTAAAGTCTCTCTTTGATTGAAAAAAATGTGCATGTAAAAGTTTATTATAATTTATGGCTTATTCAAAACAAATTTTTGCATCAATTTTCTGGTCATCAAAGATGAGTGAAATCTAGTATTGCAATCCGTTTCTCAGCACATTTTTAATGATAATAGACCAAAACTACTTACTTAGCTGAATATATTTGGCGATATGTAAATAGAGAAGAGGATCTGTTTTGGTTTTTTTTGCAAGATATTAAAACGGAACGAAAGAAATGTGTTCAGATAATTATATTATTGTCGTAAGCATGGTAATGAGGACCATGAATTTTTGATTAACTACACATTCAAACTATCTGGCAGTTAAGTTTGCTCTGATTCCCACTCATTAAACACCTTTACTTCTTTTTCTCAATACTGAAGGGTAAAAACATGTGCTAACTGGTAAAGATTATGTTAAGCAACTCCGGTTTTCCTCCCTCTGCTAATTCGACTTTCACGCCAAGATCTGAGCCGTCGAGCGATTTAACATTAGCCTCTGGCTAGGAAGAATGGGCAACCACTTTCTTCGCAATTGACGTTATTTTTATTTATTTTTTTAAGCTATGTGTTCATGCTCAATAGATAAAAAGCCAATTAATTTGTAGTTAAAGTATTTAAGATTTAGCTCTTGCAAATTTTAACCCTTGTCCTGCTAAAAACGATTTCATATAAAGTAAAATTGTCTTAACTTTTGAACCTGCTGATGAAACCTTATTAAATGACCATTCATTTTCTTTGTTTTTGTAAGTATAAGCTAGAAATGTCTATGGTTTTGACT
>JAOBAY020118298.1:0-16455 GCA_025331085.2 Zoanthus sociatus | reverse complement strand
CTTGAAGTTGTTTTTAAACATTAAATGACTGCATTTCTGAGTTCCAAGGTAATCTTTCTATGGCACATTAAGTAGCCTGAGTAAACGCCCGTATAGGTGTCTAGTTTCTATAGTAATATACCCAATGAAACTGCATGCATAAATATGTATGCTGCACTACAGAAATTAACCCTTTTTGACCTTTGGTTAACTGTATCAGCTGTAGTTCATTTCTAAAGCTTTTTCCTTAATTTTCCCAAAATGCTGCTCATAGAATTGATGAATAAATTTTGTGTTGATGTATTTACTGTTTTTAGCCCTTATAATAAATAACCTGCAGTATTATTTTAGGTACTCAATAATACAGGGCTTGAAATTGCGACCAATACGGTTGCATCTGCGACTACATTTTTCCTTTTGCGACTAAAACTTTAACAGCTGTCGCAATTTTGCGACCACTATTCATCTCTGACAGATAATAAAGTAAAACAAAAATTATCTGCCAGAAGTCGCTACCTTGCCGCAACTTTTCAACTTTTTGTAATTTTGCGACTAAAATTTTGCAACCAGTCGCAAAAATACGACCATGAATTTTCTTAATTTCGAGGCCTGTGATATATTGCTCAGTAAGAGTTTACATGTATGGTGGAATTTCAAGGGAATGTATTAATTTTATAGATTTTCAACAAAGGGTGTTATATGACTTCTTCCAATAATAATACTTCCTCAGTTTCCTGCTTGCACCTTTTAAGCTGTGCTTATCTCTAGTTGATAATCGATATCTTTGATAAAGGTCATAAATCACTCTACATCTAGGTTCCACCAAGGGCAGAAGAAATAACAATCCCAGCTGATGTTACTCCAGAGAAAGTGCCAACACATATAGTTGACTACTCAGGTAATGAAATAAATACATATATAAATAATAAATATTTTATTTAATGTCAATTGTGAAGGAAGTGGTTGCCCATTCTTCCTAGCCAGAGCCTAATCAGTAATGTTTAATTACAGATCTTGGCATGCTAGTTGAATTTGCAGAGGGAGGAAAACTGTAGTACCCGTAGAAAAACCCTCGGAGTCAGATTGAGATTGACAAAGCTCAGTCCACTTGCAGACTCAATCCCGGGTCGTAGAGGTGGGAGGCTTGACAGATTGAAATTGACAAAATCTCAGCCCACGTGCAGCCTTGATTTGCGGTCATAGAGGTGGGAGGCATGACTGATGACCTCTACGCCAACCTGACTGGGGTATTCTTTTAAATTTAATTAACCCTTATCCTGCTTAAAACGATTTCATATAAATTAAAATTGTTCTAACTTTTGAAACAGTTGATGAAAGCTTGTTAAATGACCATTCATGTTTTTTGTCTTTGTAAGTAGAATCTAGAAATCTCTATGGTTTTGACTAATTCTGAAGTTTTAATTTTTTAAAAAAATTAGTGGTTTTGTTTTTTAAAAAATCTAGCATGAAAAGGGTTAACAATTATTCCCTAACCCTGAGACGAATAAATAAAAAATAAGCTGAATCAGATTATTTAGAATGTACATTTCTTTAATCACTTATATTAGTTTTCGAATGATTCTTTCTTTCTATATTAATTTTTTTTAACACAAAATGAATGTTTTCTCACTTTTAGGGTGACTAATTTATTCTTTCTAGAAGAAAATATATGAAGTAATAATTTTTATATCATCACAGCTCAGTAAATTATAGTAATAAAATCAATTGAGAGCTCATTTATAATCATTTATTTATTAAATCATCATCATCATTTATTTTATGTAAGTCAGGATTTTTCCCTTTTTCAAGGGGTTACTGACCTTCCTTCCATGACTTGGTGTAACTTAATTCCACATTTGCATCCTTAAAGTTCACACCTACTTTACGACACTTTTTCTTTATCGTTCTTTTCCAACTAAACTTTGGTCTTCCTCTTCCTCTTCTACTTTCAGTCTCAAAATTCCATGCCTGTTTCGCACACTCTTCATCACGCTTTCTCAACACACAACCCAACCATCTCAAACTTTCTTGCCTAACAGTTTCAACAATTGTAACCTTCAGTCTTAAAATTAGCCCAAATTAATATTTGTTTATATGGTGACGGCATACATCGTATTGGCACACTAAATTTATCTACTTTTGTTTTAAAAAAGTGTTTTTGTAGTGACCTTTTTTTTCCCTGTTTTTCACATGGTTCAATGTCAAAATAAGCCTCCAGCAACCGGTGCATTTCACCAGCTGCACAAAAAAATGCACTTGCTACTCTTTATGCTTGTCACTCAGTTTACAGTATGGAAGCAACATGACACCAAGAGGATTAAAACTGTACAGTTTAATTGATATGAAAACACATTTGAATGGAAGCAATAAATATCTTAGTAGGAAATATTGAAAAATTATTGCTATGTTTAGTAGAGTTCTTACAGTTACTGTACTAGCAAAATATGTCATTATGCAAGTTCATGCACATGCACACAGAGAAGAATAGGTAATGGAGACAGATAGCAATGGAAGGAAAGCGAACAAGGACTTTACTACATTATGATTTGGTTAAAAAGAGGAAGTTTAATGAAGAACAAAATAGGAATGATGACGTTGACAGCAATCACGTTAAGATGTGTTTCATGTTTTGTGGGGAGTCCCACTACTCTGGCAACTCCGGCTACTTGTGAGTCTTTTTGACAAAACCCTGTCATCTCCACCAATCTCCAGCTGGCTGAAATGTTCAACTAACAGGTGTTATTGCCAGTTGCTGGTGCTTATTGACAACCTTGCTATTCTGGGCTAATGTACTGTACATATGAATTGTGATAATTTTAAATTTGCATGGTTACACTTTTATTTATTTGACATTTTTTTCTAGGATACTTAACAATTAGACTTTGAAGATGAATGTACTATGAGTCAATAGCCCATGAGGCCATAGGCCAAATGGGCTATTCAAACTCGTAGTCCATGAGACCGAGAGGTGTAATTGTTTTAGTATAAACCTAGTTAATTGGTCAAAAAGGATGTACAAATTAAATTAGCAATAAAACCCTCTGATATTATTATAGCAGAACAAGACTCATTACTATTTTGATTCACCATCTTTTCTCTACTTGTAGGCTATCACAAATAGACCTCTAGTAGAGTAGCCAATCAGAATGCAGAATGCGTTTTAGACTGTTAGTAGGTTTATACCAATGTCAGTAGTATATGCAAAACTTACTGCTTTCCCTGAGGTTAAGGTTTATAAGCATTTTGTTATACACCAACTATCAAAGAATCTAACAAAATTAAGTAGCTTTTAAGAAAATCTTTATTATCCAAACCTGTGTTTTGTAAACCTTTAAAATCACACTGAATTACAATTCACTTCCAGTTTTGTTATTTACCATCCTTAACATATTGTTGCCCGCTGAGAGCTTAGTTGCCAGGAAACAGAAAATGGACTTTGATAGTTGGTGTATAGCAATATCTACTTACTGTTTGTTTTTAGCGGAAGAGCAAACAGAGGAAATGCTGATTGAAGAAATAGCAAAGGTACTGTATGATTGGTTTTCAGTTAAGTGTTTTTCCTAATAGACATTTGATAAGATAATAAACTCTGCAACTATGCACACACAGCCTAGGTACCAAGGACGTGGGAGCAGCAAATTACTGATACAGACACACGATCTTGTCCATCACTTCCCACTACTCCCAAGGCAGACGTACCAAATTGAATGTATGTCTCTTTGAACCTCAGTCACCACATGTCAATTGTGGGACCTTTGGCTGTGATGTTAGCAGGACATACATAGTTGTTGCATAAAGAGAATACCCTTCCAACACTCTGTCGAGGACATGGTTTTAGTGCCCAGTCAAGGTCATCAACAGATATCCATGGGCCCGTTTCCTCCTTCATCCAAGTGTGCATCTTGCACTCTCTCAAAAGTTGCAAAATGTATTAGGCTATATAGCTGATAAAATGTTATCTAATGGCAGTTTTTGGTTAATCTCGTACCCAGATCTCACTGAAAAGAAAAGTAAGATTTGGTAAAGGTGGATACAAGGCCATTTTTCATTGGCTCCTACTAATACTTGTGCTTGATAAAACAAAAGCTATCATGATAGGCTCTTTTGGCGGATTCAAATTTTTGCGGTTTTTCGGTTGGCCACTCAAGCCTGAATGCCACCATAAAATAATGAAGTTCCGAAATAGAACATACGATATTTTAAAAATTAATTGTCCGTTGTGTGGTGAGACGACCAAGAGAAAAAAAAAGTCCGCTATTTTTTCAGCGATAATGAATTGAAGTTCTACGTCTAAACAAGAACTTTAAAAAAGATTGCCTCGACTTGCCACAGTACAAGGAAAGAACTTGAACGCGAACTGAAAACAAGTAAACACGAAAACATTCAAAATCTGCGACAAAAGTAAATCATACAATTGCAAAAGTTTAGCCTAGGTAAAAATAACTTTTAGGATGCGGGAAACAGTTTTAAAGGGGACTTCCAATGTAATCTTGAAAGTATTAAACAGACAAAACAACAACAAATAATAATAATAAAATTATAATTTACCATGCACTCGATAATGCAAACTGCGGCTTCATCAACCACCAGAGATTTAACACTTCTCTGGTAGAAATCAGGCAAAACAGGTATCTTCATCGTCTGTTGCTTACTGCTACCTCTAAGTGTGTGCAAATTAACTCGAACTTTCTAGTGCGAAGGTCTTTAAGAGTTTTAATTTCCATCAAACATACCATCAACTTCATCATCACAACTGGCGAAACTTGTACATTTGACAGCAGGTGATTTTATTTCATTTGTTTGATCATCAATTAAGACATTTAAAGGAGAACAACGATTACAATTTTAGAATACTTGTCCTTCGAAGAAAGGTCTCTTACACTTACAGTGATTTCATCAAACAGTGCATGGTTTGCAAGAATTTCGTAGATCAAGACTTCCTGTAACCAGTTGGAAGAACAATTTAAAAACAGTCTTGACCGTTAAAACCAATAGAATGTAGTGTCTCCTTTTGTTTAAGCTTCGGCGTAACATTACCCTGACCAATATACTTCGAAGTGCTGTCCAAATTCACCTTTCCGCAAAAACCCTGTCATTATGGACGAACATGCGCAGTTATAGCAAGGCCCGTATTTCGGGCCTCAAAATCGAACTTTACCAGATCTCACTTTTCTTTTCAGTGAGATCTGGGTACGAGATTACATTGTTGTAGTAAAGAGGTTACTGGGCGTCGAGGAAGATGACAAACGTCAGTTTTACAAAGTGTCAAGGATCTTGTATGAACTTAATCAAAGAACGTTGTTAGCTTCAAGGCCATTTGCAAGGTACCTTCCACAATAATGCTGAAGTATTTACATTTCGACTTTGCTCCATTTCAAGGTGATGAGAAGGTGAACAATCTTTCAGATTACTTACACTATGTAGATGCGCAAGAAGCATTTGAAGAGTTTCCTTTCCAAGTAAAAACTGCTTCCAACATTTCACGTGGCATTGCTTATTTGTATGAACAAGGTGTTGCCAACAGAGATCTAAAGCCTGCTAATGTACTGGTTTCCATATACAAGGTCAGTAATTTCTGAGAAAGTAGATCATCCATACCTCAGACAGCAACAATTTGTCACACAGTCACCCAAAATGTAGAGCGAGACTCACCTGTCTTTATGGCACCGGAGATTTTCTTAGCAGACAAACTTACATCACCATTAAACATGAATGACTTCATGGCTGTCGATCCTGAACTCAAGTATTCTTTTCAAGTTAAGATGCGCGAAGAACAGAAGTCTCATGTGTCCTGCCGAGAAATGCTAAAGCGCTCTTTACTAGCAAAACAGAACCAAACCACAGTAAAAAATACACTAGTTACCAGGAAACTGAATGGTTCATGATTCTGGTTGCATTCGGAAAATGTGTCCAATTTCAACCACAGCAGCGGCTCTCAGCGGCGAGCTCACTAATTTTTTGAGTGACGAAAAAGGAAATGTCAGAGACATACCTTTGAGGTATAACCAGGCACGTGCAGTTACAGGGTATGATGATTTGGCCATCGCTTCTGGTGTTGACTTTGACATCCAATCCCATGAAGAGTCAACGATGGCACCAAAGCCTGCTCATTCTTCGGTATTCTCATTGCAGAATTCATTCTTCATGATATTGCAATGCAGAAGCAAAATAATTGGGAGTTTATTGCCTTACTCAGTGGAGCAGATTATTTGCACAGTCCCAAAGCGCTTTAATCATCTGAGGGATACAAGTGCATTTAATGACATGATGTAAGCATACTAGCTACTACCGAAGGCCAATCTTATAAAAGCTATAATATTTGCGAGGCATTTTATACAAGTAGGAAAGGTCAGGAATTTTTCTCACACTACGGAAAGTTAGCATTACGAAACGCCGTGAAGAGTCTTGTTTCGGATGTCGAAAGCAGAGTTGCATTGTATATTTGCGGCACGTATATCATCCCGATAGGTTACAGATTGGGCGATCTTTTTTTTGATTGACACTCATTCTGTAAGGGCTGAACTTGGGGGAAGTGGAAATGGCTTGATAAAAATTTTTCCATCCTCAGATTTCACATCTGTAACGCGTTTGTGTT
This sequence comes from Zoanthus sociatus, assembly GCA_025331085.2. Lineage (NCBI taxonomy): Eukaryota > Metazoa > Cnidaria > Anthozoa > Zoantharia > Zoanthidae > Zoanthus > Zoanthus sociatus. Next base: position 9,881 of record JAOBAY020118298.1, on the reverse strand, counting down.
GCTGGTTAAGAAAAAGGATGAAGCTCAGTGAAGTCAGTGAGAATGAACTGCAATCTTTTTCTCGGTTGGAAAGTGTCTCCACGGGTAGATATATATAAAGACACGACTACAAACTCAAAACACTCGCAAAAATAAACGAGTACAAATCGACAAATATGTACTCTGCTGTTTACATTTGTTTTCTAATACCAATAGCACAAATTTGGTCATTATTAAGATCTGAATCAGTTGTCACAACAAGCGCGCACCGTGATGGGAGGAAAAGACAGGTGAAGGACCTCGGTAGCAATGAAATTGCACTCCTACCCCGTAAGTGACTGAGATCAACATACGCACCATTAGTTCGTCGGTTGCTGTTCGTCAAGGTAACCCATATGTACATAACCAATTTATTAATATATAAAAAAAATGAAAACTAATTACTTCGATGGTTGATTCTGCTTGAATATGAAGATTTCCAACTTTCGAGCGCAAGGTTCCGGCTTTTCGATAGGGAGGTTAAGCCCTTTAAAGATACAAAATTAAAGTATATTACATATATCGGTGAGTATAATTTTTATAATTTCACAGCTTAAGAACTAGCCTTACTTCTTAATTATATATTTGGACGCAATAAATTAAATAAAATTAGATTTTACTTAGAGTTAGATATTATTTTTCAGCAGATCTGCTGAGTAAGCATCGATCAACTTCAGAAGTGTCCATATGCCCCTCCCCCCATCCCTGCCCAATAATCTTGTGTCATTGACTTAACAGGTGGTAAATCAATGGAAAGTTGATTTAATATTGTGTGGTTGCTGTTTTCGTAGGTCAGATCGACAAGGAAATGCAGCAACAAATCCAGGTTATTGGTGTTGTGGACAGAGTTTGTTTACTTTGCTGAAGAGAGCTTTAGCAGCATTGTATTTTCCCAGTTAAAATACGATGGGTACGGTATCTGTGCCAACAATGTGCAACAGGTTGCTCCTTATGAAGAAGCTTGGGGTACCATTACCAACCTTTGCATAAGCAACAACAAGCTGTTTCTCTCCCACAATGAGGGCATAAATGTCACAGATCTTGCCAACCATGAAGGCCGTTCCATGTACAAAACACGAAAGGCAGGTTGTGAGCTTGCATCTTTCCAAAGAGGAGTTATTTTCTAAGAAAAAACTCACTCGAATCGCTTCAGAATTAGGTAGAAGGATGCCAAAGCGGGCCTGCGAGAAAGTGCAAATTTAAACAACCAATGTGTGCGTTGAATTTGACAGTGTTTTGTACATGTGCGATGCACAAGAAATGCGAAAAGCCATCAATTGGAAGTGTCAGATGCTTGCTTCAAAAGTGCGAGAGTGGAAGCGAGTTCTTTCAGATTCTGAGCAAGTGGTTCGTGCAGCAGATCATCGATTGTCAGACCCTGCTCTGAATGGACCGCAAGGCATGGATTCAGCAGCCACTGTTAAATCTGTTGAAATGCTGGACTGGGGTTTGCACCACTTGGAGTCACTAATGACAAGTCTCGCCTTGGAAGACACAAATCTGCTCAGCTGTATGATGTCGAGCATCTGCATGCCAGTAGTCATGTAAAACACCCCTTGGATTCAAAGAAAGAGTATTGGAAGGAGTTCGGCAGCACCATTAAAGAGAGAATTAAAAGGCTCTCTTCACCTACTTTCTACTATTTTACGAGTGAGAACGGTTCGTGATACCCAAACCCAGAACATAACATACCGTTACAATCTCTTCCCACAGATCCCACAGCTTCCCGTTGTCAAACTACCGGACAAAGCAGTGCAAAAAATGTGTGACTATGCCCAAACCTATGGAGCTGCAGTTAGGCAGAGGACGAATCGTCAAGAAACAAGCATGGCACGGCATGGAACAATGCCAGAAATGATTTACCAGCGGCAGCTACAGATGATGGAAAAGGTGACGTTCACATCTGCAGTCGATCCAAAGAACAGAAAAGACAGTACTAATGACGATGATGATAACGCTGAAGACATTGACTACGATCGAAACACAGATGACGACGCTGGCTACGAAGAGAACTGAACTGCAGCCATTGCTGGGCTAGATGACAGATTGACATTTCTAGTGGGTGCTGTTAGCAGATATGGAAAAGCAGCGAGAGTTAACAGCCGATATATCCTATAGAGGTCTTTTTGTCAGGCCAAAACGACCATAGGCGATTACATTCAATGTCGATACACATGGCTAGTTTTCAGTAGGCACAATAGTGTCAAGGGACTATCAATGATTTATGACAGATACAGGGGGCATATACGAACAAATGTCTAAATTCCTTTAACGCCGGTAATTGAACCATCAATTACATTTCTGACTGAATATAATCTATCCAGTTCTTTTTTTTCGTATAAAGTAAAAAATGTAGACATTATAATCTGCTAATACCAGTTTGTAGTCGACCAAAGCTCTAACATATTACTTTAAAAATTTTTTTGTTTTGTTTTATGTCTTACCATTTTACGGATTCGAATTTGGCTTAAAAAATAAACTCTGGATCGACGGATTTGGCACTGAATTTGTGCGAATCGGCGGATTCTGTATCCCCCCCCTCTCCTTTTCCAGTAATAAACTGCAAAACAGCTCCCAGTGCTATTCTCATCTCAGTCTCTTTACCAGTGCATGTGACTTCTCTTGACTCTATTTCTTTTTTTAAAATACATTTTTTTAGATAATTTTATGCACTGGAGAGATGTTTCGTAACCTCACCAATAGGGACCTAATTGACCTGATACCAGACTTCCCTAGTAGATATCATCTTGGAGACTGGAGTCAGAAGGCTGTAAGGAGACACTTATTAATATGATTATTAGAGTTTTGCTTAATATTTACATCCCCTTTAATCATAACTATAGAACTACTATTATAATTAAAATGTGACACCCTGAGCTTGGCAGGTTATCTCATCCTTGCTGCCATGCTTTGGAATCCAATTGACTCATTTAGCAATATTTAGTTCTTGTACCCACCTAACTTCGTTTTGATAAAGTTTTAATATTCCAGTATACAAGTTAACACATGCATTTATCAAACAAGGGGTGTGTAACTGCCCCTTTCTAAAACTATTTATCAACACCGTTATTCATAACAAAATGATAAGTAAATTTCAATATTGCAGGTACCTGGAGAAATTTTAATCACACCTTTGCAATTGAGTACAAACAAGTACCTGAAAAGTTGCAACAGGCCATCATCAGTTGACAAGCACAATACCCTAGGCCTCTGAGTTAAGTGAAAAACACAGATGTGTGGATTTAAATGCTACTGCCCAATAAATCCAAAAGTCAGAAATTTAGCTCAACATGATATATTAGAGTTTATGTTTACAAAAAATATGTAAAAACATTTTTTAAAAAAAATCACTGTGCTATTATATGTACCTAGTACTCTGTTTTGGAGAAAACAAGATTGATAATTACCACCTTTCTGTAAATTCAAGTCCTGAAATTGTCATTTGCTTATTATAACACGATGCAGTTGCAGGTTTCTTAGCACTTAAACAACTTCTGTAAAGCAATAACGCAAGCTCTATTGCAGCACATTCTTTGTTAAACAGTTTTATAGATAAACTGTTTTACAGTTCCATCAAGTTATAAATTTGTCCATTTCTAGAAAATTATATCTCAGATCAATGATTGTATTATTTTCAGAAAAAAATAAAGCATGTCATACAGTTAACCAACTTTGTTCCTATCAGTAACTCTACTAAAGGGCAGGGTAACTTAAATTTCATTTCATGACCTTAAATTGATACCTAAGTTTGTGTTACTGTAACCTCCTTTTGATAAACCTGCAGGTGTTAAAAAGTTCTTGCAAGGATAAATTAAACACCAATTGGTCAGTGTAAAATGCAGACTGCGGACTGCGGACCAGGGGTAAAATGCAGACTGAGTGTAAAGTGCAGACTGCAGACTGAGAGTAAAACACAGGCTAGGTTCAAAATGCAGAATATGGACTGCAGGCTCGGGGTAAAATGCACACCGAGCATAAACTGGGATGTGTCGAAAACGAAGACCAAAGACCCTGTGGTCTAAAACAAAGACCTACTAGTCTAAAACGAAAACCCACATGGTTATTGGATCGCACGATCAACTTGACAGTTATTTGGTTTGAGTCGATAATATGCGTGACAAACAGTGTAAAGCAATTTTTAGAATTCCAACAGTATGGAAATATACGTTTAGTGACAATTTTAGTATATTTGTTGTCACCGATATTCTATTGTTCAAACGCATATGAGAAAATTACGATAAGGTGTTTCATCACTTTGCTATATCGGACTAGAAATAGGCAGTCGATAACTACATGTGGCTCAGGCTGAATAGAAAACCAAAAGGGTATTGTAATTGTTCAGATAGTGAACCATCACTCTCAGTGATTCTCTTTTAAATTTTTATTAAATTCTAAGGACTTGTAGCAAGTTGAATACATTATATTCACAAATGTAAGCACAGAAATTCAAGAGCTTTTTTAAAGTTAAACTTACTTTCGCCTCGTTGCACTAAGAATTATTCGCGCAGAAACGGCATATTCTTTTTAAAGAATAAAACTTGTGAATACAACATGGATAATTATAAAATCACGAGAAACAGTAACATAACGATCGCTGCGAAAGGAACGGTTTATTATAAAACGACTTACCTATTCTCAGTGAACAAGGCAGCGATGTGGTAAAGTATAATTTTTATGTTCGAACAGTGGAAATGATTGGCAATATAAATTGTCATTGTATGACCTAAATCTTAACACTGAAATTGGAAAGGTACAAGATCTCTAAAAAATTAGCAATGTGTATGTGACTCTTAAATGCTGTCTTTTAAATATAGATTCTGGCTTCAGTTAAATAACTGCCCACCTGATCATCAAAATCTGAAAAAAGGGATGCTAACCAACTTTTTCTTGTTTGGCCTTATATAAACCTATAGTAGCGATCAACAAACAATGAATTCGAAGGGGGTTGTATTTTGAGAGTTTCAACAGTTTAATCGCCAAAATCGACATAGGCTGAATAAGAATATTTTAGATCTCAACGTCAGGTTGTTTGAGTAGCAAAAACGGCACTGGTTGCAGTGATTCTGGATTTCCCTGGCGTTTTGCACATGTTTTAACAAATATTATAGATTTTCCCTTTTCCCTTTACGAGCAACTAATAATTATCCCAATATTACAGCTAGGGAAAGGAGTAATGGGAGCCGAATAATGGTTAGGGTTGGGTGAAAGATTATATTTTTCAATTCCCGAAACGATGTGAAGTCTGGCGGTCATTACTACATGAAAATGTAAGTACGGAAATTGTACCCTCTCTTAGTAGATCTGGGGATACAATCGAGAGATCTCTGCTCGCAGATCTTATAATTTTGATCGATTTCCGATTCTTTACCTCCAGTATGCCATAAGAGAATCCGCCAGACAGATGGGCTTCTGGGAAACAGCCCCTAAAATTAAAGACATTCCTTATGCCACAATGGAGAGATTCATGAAGAAGGTAAAAATGTAATTTATTTCATAATTAAATTGATAGTAGTACCTATAAAGTGTAACAACTTTTATAAACAAAATATCAATACCAATAGAGCGAAATCAAACAATTAAAATAACTTGTTTTGGTTCTTGAACGTAACTTTTGTTTTTGAGTTTCAAAAGAAAACAAAAATAGCTGTGATTTTCAAACAATGTACTGCTACACCATACACGCTATTAATAAAATAGCTCTATATATGTAAACATACCCTAACTGGTAAAAGCCTTGATCCGGCTCGAGCTTTCCATTGTTAAAGTTCCAATAGTTATGAAAGAGTGCTATCTAGTTTATCTAGCTTACATAACTATTTCATATTTCTTTTCTTTAATAAGATATTGAGTGCATTGCCAAAGCTGGCGGGCTTTGAAAGCCGGTTCCAAGAAAGACTATCATTAACATTGACGAATCGATGAAATCAGCTGATAAATGTCTTAAAATGGAAACGCTCAAAAAAGGTTAGCAAACCAGAAGCATGGAAAACAAAATATGTTTTTTTTTCCATTTTAGATATTCAATTTTCATGTCTGTTTTATAAATTGAATTTTGTCCAGCATTCTCAAACAGGAACATTTTGTTAAAAATATAGTATATGTTAAGTCGATAAAAAAACATTGGTTTGTAGCTTACTTATATTTTAGTTTGCAGCTCATGAAATGGCAAACGGCCATAGCTCTCAAAGAGAACGAGACGCCTCATCAGCCTCTGCAGAAAACAATTAAAAATGTTGATGTAATTCTTAAACGGTTAAGTATGGCGATAAGTGAAAAAACTGACCCCAAGTACTTGTACCCATACATTATCAGCTGATAACCGTACTAGTGGTTCTACTGTTTTGGGGTTGAATGAGCCAGATCTAGAGCAACCAACATTGGATTGTGGTTCAAATTCCAGGGGGACGAGAACTTTATATTTTTTGCCTGGGTAAAGTACAATTATTCAAATAAAACCTATTTTACGCTGTAACCCTTGTATATTAGTTCAGTGATCACTGGTTACTGTAAAGGCCTTGGGTGTCTTACTGGAAAGATAATCTTTGATTAGGGTAAATTGTTTCTGTTATGGTTTTGAATTTATTCAATGAGCACTTTACAGCAAGAAATTTTTGAAAACACTGACCCTTCACAACAATCAAAACCAATAACCACTGATAGTATTGCCCAATGAAAGTATCAATAACCTGGAAACAGTGCTTCTTTTATTGTGCATTGTTACAAGAACTTTAACTGCATTCAGAATTATCAATAATAATGACCCTCTGAAAATGATAGTCACCACAATGATAGTTTTGACTTAGAGGTCTTGGCAAAACACTTTGATCCCAGGTTGTTGAATATATCTGAAAGGCTCCAAATTTTATAAGAGGGATCAAAGAGAAAATGAAGGTATCGCCAATTATTGTGCATCATTAAAAAAACCTTCGGAGCGCCGCGAAATTAAGGTTTTCTTGGATAAAGCATACAGATTTGTATGTGACCTAAAGAGTAGAAACATACCAAAGAAACTGTTGGCGGAGAAAGACTTAACGTGGATCAAGGCAGTTGAAATAGCTCAAGCAATGGAGTCTGCCGAACAACAAGCAAGTAAGTTTGGAGACTCAAAAGTGCAACCATTCAACACTCTAAAATTACGTCCACGAGGTCAGTTAAAACAAAGGAGCTTTGAAAAGCAACAATAAGGAAAAGCATGCTTCCGTTGTGGAGCCCAGCATTTACCACAAACATGCAAATTTAAAAATGAACAATGCCACAATTGTAAAGGCACTGGTCGCATAAGTAAGGTTTTTAAAAAGTCGAGGACAGGTGATAAGAAAGGTAACGAGAAACCCAGAAATTCAGGTTTCCGATATTTGGATGACAATTCAAATGATGGCAACGAATTGGGGGAATAGTTTAAGGTTGGCGATAATGGATCAGAGCCGTGCATTATTGTTCCTGTGAAAATTATTGCTGTTGATTTAAATATGGAGTTGGACACTGGAGCTTCACTTAGCGTGATCTCAAAACAACAGTGGAAAAAAAACAAGTTTCCGAAGGTTAAGTTAGAAAATTCTAAAGTGTGGCTACAAACATACATTGGTGAGGAACTTACCATGGTTGGGCAAGCCATGGTGAAAGTTAGTTACTAGGATCAAGAATGTGAACTTCCAATCCAAATAATTAAAGAAAACGGACCAGCGTTGCTTGGTCGAAACTGGCTGAGAAACATTCACCTGAACTGGGGAACTATAAAACGTATGTCTCATGACTTAGATGACATATTAAAAAACATAAAGAGGTATTTAAAGTTAAATTAGGGACAATGTGGGACAAACCTGGATCCAATCCTAAGTTTTATAAACCGCACTCAGTACCGCATGCACATAAGGGTGCAATTGAAAGTGAACTAGATCGCTTATAGGGCATGGGTGCATTAGAAAATGTGTGTCACTTGCAGAGGGCAGCTCCCATTGTAGCTGTAGTTGAATCCGATACTAGTATAAGGCAGTGTGGGGATTACAAAGTTACAGTAAATTCAGTGCTCGAGGTACAGTACCGCCCGCGGGATTCATACCAAATCCCGATCGCGTCGGGATTCGGGATCTCGGGATTCGTGTGCGTCAAACAATTAAGTCTCATCCCTAAACATTTTCGGGATTTTTGCATAAGTTTTTACTCTTGTACAATGACTTCTGGAGCTATTACAGTAAAAGGAGTTGGTTTTGTAAAGACAATTTTTTTGATTGAGAGTTGTTTAGTTAACCCAGCAAATCGAGTTTAGTTTTTGATATTTAAAAAACTTCATTCTGTTTATGAACCGTTTTTTTCTGAATGAGTGGCTAAAGTTTGCAATCTCGTACTGAGACGCGACAGTTGTTTTTTCAGTTTTAAACTTACGATTAACAAGTCCACGGTAAGTTGCTCATTTCGAGCATATCTTTTTTTAAAAAGTTGGAAGTTAAGTAACTTAAACTAATGTGCCATTTACCATTAAAAAATCATAAAGAAACCTGACTGCATGTTCAAAGATATATTTATAAAAAATATACGATGTCAGATAAACAAAAAAAACATTCCTACCAAATTTGTTTGACGAATGCAGCGCTGTCGACCACAATCAACCATAACAGTCTAGGAATTGCTTGACATCTTGCACGCACGAGGCCGTGTCTGTCTTTCATCGTACCATCTGCTTATTCTATTGCTCCTTTTGTCTTTTTTTAGCTTATGGTTTTAGGGAAAGGAATTTACTTTCAACTTTGAACTGTGCAGAACGATGCGGTTTTACTGTAAACAAGGATTGATTTTAGTTGTGAATTTTGGTTCCGCTTTAGTTGAATGATTTGACACGTGACAGATATGAATAATTATTTACGCTTTTTGCTACAACTTCAACGATTTTTTTTAAAAAGCTCTATTTAGCGAACCTGTGAGTCTTGAAGGGATATTTCTGAAAAACATTGAATTTATAAAACGTTCCTACTCAAAATAACAACACCTACTTTGATGGAGTTCAAAAGTGTCACGTACGCTCTGCAATGAATGAATAAACATTAGTTTTTAACTGCACAGCGGAAGGGCCCTAGCCGCCTCAATGTTTTTTCCATAAATTTCCAAAAAAATTGTAGTTTTAAAAAAAATATATAAAGTATGTCACACTGCTATCAATTTTCAATAAAAAGAACGTTACTTGGTAAGATTAAGACTTTAACATTACCGGCCGAGCCATAGCTTGACTAGCCTCTTCCAGGCCTTCAGTCAGTGGGGACAATCAAAAAGCAAGGGCGACCTGATTCCAGTATACCAGCTCCCGGTATACCCTCTGATTGGTAACTTTTGACAGCTGAAATGAACAACTTGTCTGTTTGCCGTCTCAAGTCAAATGACGCTAAGCATGGCGAGAGCTTTGCATGCATGTGATTTCTAGGACTCTCAATTTTCTCAGATTGTAAAGAATTGTCTGAAGGAGTTTTTGATGTGAAAGAGCTTGGAATGGAGCAAAAAAAGGGGCTTATAATTCTTGGCCATAGAATAGATGTTTTAGCTTTTCTTCCCACTGGAAGACAGAGATATTTTATTTTCAAATAAACCATTCTCTGCTAATCACAAGTTACACAATAATTCCTAATAATACATTTACTCAGAAAGTAAAAACAAGTTCTAGGTCATTCAAAAGAATTAATAAGACTTCACCAAAAGTTTAATTACAATAGGGCAAAAGATAATGTACATCCGACCTTGCACACTTCTCTGCAACTGTTTTTAAAATATTGCTTAAAAGATATTGTTATTTTCAGTTATCATCGTGTTCACTATTATATAAAGGCAACAACTTACCGATTAAAGTTAAATTTTTCGCTCGATCTAATAAAAAGAAA
>JAOBAY020118216.1:0-16456 GCA_025331085.2 Zoanthus sociatus | reverse complement strand
ACAACTTTCAATTTTTTTGTGCCTGTTTAAAAACACTTTTTCCTAACAGGAAGAAATTTTAAGGATACACAAAGTTACTTAGTTCGGAAATTGGATCATAGGGCAAAGAATGGATAGCCTATCATCTTAAAAAAAACTGTCAGGATCCCCCACAGACCCGCAGCCAATAATTTGATGCTTACTTCGTTTTTTTGCTCTGTCATTCCCATCTTCACTTTAAAAAACTACTGGCCTGAGAAACGAAGGGCCGGCATATGTTGACAAAAGTCACGAACCGTTGGAAGACCGCACTGTTTGCTTATCTTGATTTTATTCGAGTTTAATTTGCCGAATTAAATTTCAGGTAGCAATGAAACTGGAAAATAATCAGCAATTCTAATTCGTTTTCATAGCCAGATATTAAACTCAACAACTATAGCGCAATGCAAAACCTGAGAGATATCCGCCGTGTTTGATTGCTGCATTTTCTGAAAGTGCTCGCCCCAGTTCTAAACGGAAAAGACGTGCTAACAGCCGGACGGAGGGTGACATTTTAGTCCCCCTCCCCTCTCCCCTCACAATTTCCCATCCTGTACTTTGTGCACGGTTGAGATAAAAAGGTGGCAATGCGAATTAGCGTTTTGTTGCTAGACTGAGATTAGTACGTCTCTACAGTTTTCATTGATTACAGTATGTCACTCAATAGTCCTTATTCGTATTCCCCGACAGTCCTGGGGCGAGTAGGATCTGGAGTATGAATGCATGGCTAATGTGGGAGAAAGTTGCAGCGAAGTTACAAGAAAGTTATTATAAATTAGAGCCAGTTTAGGGGAAACGAGATAACTTTTTAAAACCTAAAAGGTGCAGGCTCGAGGAAAATCAATCTCTAACAAAAATACTGAGAAGCATAGTCAAAATAACTGGCGAGAAAAATGAGAAATTTGATTTATGCACGAAGCGAAACTTAGTGCATTAAGAACAATTTCGAATTTATTGTGTTGCCAGGAAGTGGGTGCATTTGTAAACAAACCTTTAATATACGCAATCTGAGTTCACCGTATTGCAAGTCGCGATACATGACTCAACAAATTTGAAGCAAGGACTTGAAGAGTTTGAACAAACAAGAATCTAAGAACATAAGTACAATGGTTGACTAAAATAAAGTTTAATAAATGAAATGATGCGTCTGTGTTTCTACAGAAACAATTTTACAAACAGATAAGTTTCACACCTAAAACTTAAAGTTTGTAGTATGGTACTTACTTTGTGTGCCATCTTTATCCATGCATTAATACCGTGTTAATTGTTTATTGAATAAAAATATAATTTTAAAGTATGACACGTATTGACAGTTACACTTTTTTCCTAATTAGTTGCGGAAAGTGGAAAGTAGATAAATGAATAAATAAATAAATAAATAAGTAAGTAAATAAGAAATAAGTAAAACACAAGAAAAAAGCAAATCTCAAAGTCCATATTTGTTCAAAACGATACCTCATTATAAGTGTTCGGTTTCAGGAGTAATGCCCGCTACCGAGGCGTCAATAGTGCCCATTAATGGCTTCACGTTAATTACTATAGCTTATTTGTGCAATCTATACTTGACTTTTACATAAAAATACAAGGCAACCGTTTAGTGTCCTGATTTAGTGATTGAAAACAAAGACAATCTATCCTGAGAATAATTATGTAGAAAACTAAAATTAAATATGAAATCATAAATTCATGATATTAAAGACAAGGAGAACTCGGAAAAAAATCCGAGCCCCAGATGGGATTTGAACCCACGATCCTCCGTGTTCTAGTCGGATGCTCTAACCACTGAGCTACTGAAGACTCTATGGTGAGCAAGGGTCGATTTCCCGGGTCTAGACTAAACCCGCGTCGCGCGGCCACACAGCCCAGTAATGAAGTAACGCACACGAACTCGCTAACAGCATCGCGCTGTCACTAACAGCAACTTACTAACAACATCACGCTGGAGGGTCGTGGGTTTAAATCCAATCTGGGGCTCGGATTTTTTTCGAGTTCTCCTTGTCTTTAATATCATGAACTTATTATTTCATATTTAATATACTCACCTTGGAAGTTGGTTGGCCTCATCTTGATATGCATTAATGTGACAGCGCGATGCTGTTAGTGAATTCAATGTGACCGCGCGATGCTGTTAGTGAATTCAATGTGACCGCGCGATGCTGTTAGTGAGTTCGTGTGCGTCAGTCATTACTGGGCCGTGTGGCCGCGCGATGCAGTCCAGTCTAGACCCATAAAATTGACCCTTGCTCACCATTGAGTCTCAAGTAGCTCAGTGGTTAGAGCATCCAACTAAAGCTAAAATTGTTCAGAAATCAAAAAAATTGTTCAAAACGAAAAATGGTTTCTCGCAATACGAAAAGTTGCCAAAACACTTTTGGCAAGCTCTTGAATTTGATGTTAAGCGGCTATGCACAAAAACAGATCAAGCCGATAAACTTCATGCTTACGAGCAAAAAATTATGTTTTTCACCATTTCATGTTCATCTAATAAACTTTGTAGAGTGAAAATCTTGTCAAGTTTAGTTATATTATTAATTCCCAGTAAGAGAATAATAAAATAAATTAGTATAAACCTACTAACGGTGTAACACGCATCCTGCATTTTGATTGCTACTCTACTAAATCTATTTGTGATAGTCTACTAGTAGAAAAAAAGTGGTGGATCAAATTAGAAATGAGACCCATTTTGCAATAATATCAGAAAATTTCATCGATAATTAAATTTGTACATCCTTTTTTGACCGATGAGTTGGTTTATACTAAAACAATTAGATCTCTCGGCCTAATGGGTTACGAGGTTGAATAGCCTATTCGGCCTAGCCCTATGGCCTCATGGCCTATTGACTCGTATTCCATTTGTCCTCGAGATCTAATTGTTAAGTGATAGTAACTGCATTACATGAGCTCAAATTGTGGTATTTTATTGTGATTCTTTTAATGAAAAAAATACTTGTTTTCAGTTATGAACTGATGATCAAATGTTGGGATCAATTGCCAGAGAATCGCCCCAGTTTCACCGAGCTGAGGACAGAGCTGAAGGCTATGATGAGCGCGAAAAAACAATACCTAGATTTGAAGAATATTGAGGGCACCCCCGAGTACATGAATCTGGAAAGTGATAGCGAAAATGAAACCGCTGACCAGATGGTTATTGACATTATGCGCACGCCTATTATAAAGAAGTCCTCACACAACATAGCAGAGACCTCAATGTAAATAATCGAAATGAAAATTAATTAAGAAAGGTAATCTTTTCAAGGATATTAATGCGTTGGCAGCTGCATTATTACTATTCTGGTCTTCAATTCAACGTTGAAGATGTTTTGTAGAGTTTTCAAAATTTATTTCTATTCCTCATGTTTTTTGAGTTCAAATAAGTGGATACTTTATTGAACTAAGGCGCAGCCTGAATTAAGGCTTGATTAAATAATTACCATAAAATTAATCTAATTTTTAGGTGTAGTTTTTTCTAAACTGATTTCGTAAAGAGTTATTAAAAAGCAGCAAGAGCATAATTTAAAATAGATTTTACACAAGAAAAATAGTAGCATGATTTATACGTTAAAAAGTGCTTTGTCTCGTTAGGGTAAAAAAGAATAATTATCATTTTTGATAATACAGAAATACAAAAATAAAGAAAAATAAATAAAGGAATTAATGGTGAATGATGGTCTAAACTAGAAAACATTAAACGAAAGAGTAGAAAAATTTATGTACTGAGACAATTGTTAAATAAAGTTAGTACTTTGAGAATTACGATATTCGTTAATTTAGTGATTGTTTGAGTGAGTGATTTCCGGATTTAGTGAGTGATCAATCGATTGATTGAATGACTGATTGACTGATTGATTGGTTGATTATATAATTGGTTCATTGATTAATCGAGGACGAACTGATGAGTTGATTGCTTTATCAAAAGACCGATTCATGGATTGATTGATTAATTCAATAACGGATTGATTGATTTATTGATTGATTAATCGAACGACCAGTTGTTGTATTGATTGATTAATTGATGGTCGAATAAATAAGATTAGAAAAAGTAACCAAACCAAACTGCTTTGTCGAAACTTGAAAAAATTTGAAATAACAACATTCTTTTGTGGTTACTTTGATGTTTTGGTTAGTCGGTAAGTTTGGCGGCAATGTCTTGAGCATTTAACAGATCGATGCATACTGATATAATATGGTAAAGCGGGTATTGTTAATTTGCCATTGCTTCGGGTAACTTATTATACAAGATGTTAAGGATTTTGTAACTTTCATTGAAAAAGATGTACATTTATTTTAAAAGAATTACCTCCATGAGTTCAGTTCCCATACTACATTTTCACATATTCTCTTAACAAAAACTCGCATAATGATTTGGTCTCACATGATATGACGTCATATCTTTTTATGATTGTTTGACACATTTTGGTTGGCAAGACAAATCAAAACTCCTACTCCGTCATAGGAAGTCAGTTGGAATTGCATTTCCGGTTTTTTGTTGAAACCTACATAAGATGAAACGACCTGAAAATTCGTACGACTCTGGTTTTATACAATTCTAAGAAGAAGTGATCAATAAGTTATAAGAATAAACTTAATTCCATCTTTCGCGTCGCGCAAATCGTAACTTACTTTGTGGAAGCAATATCGGCAGCAGCCAGCTGATTACAAAGACCGATCCTCAGTTTGGCCCCATTTTGGCTAACGAGCAACTCTTAGAAACTGTTTCAACTACTAAGATTGAAACAACGGCCAACAGCAACTTGCAAACTTATTGTAATAATAATATTAAAAAGATACCCTTGAAGCTGTTCTAAAAGGCCCAATCTAAGACGATTTAGAACCAGTGTAAACTTCCGGGAGGGGGGAGGGTAGGGGTATTGTTAGTACTGCCCGCAACCTCCGCTCAACCAACCAAGGTCTCCTGTCTGTTCCTAAATCTGTCACAGCCACCTATGGTGACCGTGCCTTCTCAGTTGCCCGGGGGGGACTCCCCTGAAAAGTGGGTAGGGGTGCTCGACAAAAGATTTTAAAAATGACCCTAAAAGGTGCAAATAAATTAACTCAAATCCTAATTTCAGACCCTAAAAGGTATAACCACATTTAATTAATATTCTTTATTAAAAAAATAACATCAAGTTCGTTGAACTTTAGAGAAACAATGATTGTATCGCTATAGTTAATAAAGATATTTGTGAATTGCAACGAGTTTAAAATTTTTATTTTTAAGAACATTTCCAAGAACAATTTCTGACCCTGAAAGGTGCGGAGATGGTCGTGAGCTGTTCGTAGAACCTAAAAGGTGCGCAGGATCCTAATTTCAGACCTTAAAGTATCGTCGAGCACCCCTACCCACTTTCCAGGGAAATCCGTCCCTTCCCCCCCCCGGCTTTTCGGCGCTTTGCCAATTCAAAACATAGGGTTACAGTTCTTACTTAAATTTACCGTAGTGGACAATATCCAGTTTATGCATTACACGATGCGCTAGTGTAGCTACCAGGGCCCGCCTGTTCAAAGGAAAGTGAAACTTAACCCTGGATTAAGCAAAAATTACGGCAGCATTTGCTTCTCTATGGAAGATTGCAGTTCTTATAAAGTGCTTCTCAGATTTTCCTAAAAAAAACAAATTTACAGACCAAAGCCGTTAATGCATGTAAGGTTGAAAACAAAACCATGGATTATACATTTAACCTAAAGTTAGCGCTAATCTGCTTTTGAACAACTGGGTCCTGATGTTCCATATCTTCTCTCTTTGGTTAAGAATAAAATGATGACTGTAATGGCTGGTGCATGAAAGCCGAGCTGGAAGCTGGACGCTTTACCGTTATCTTCGTGTCATCGACCTGTCGCCTGCGGCTATTCCTACTCAAGAGCCTTATCACGCTTGAAATTGACATAATTATGCCTTTTACGCAGTCAAGCATTTTTGTTCATTCACGCAATCCTTCATTGATCTCACCGAGTTTCAAAGCCTAATCATACTTTACCAACAACCATTCGCCCCCAGCGCTACCGCCACACAGCTAACTATATCAGGGCCTGTGATTGAATCAATCCTGAGTTCAGTTTATTAACTGCTGAAGGGAAACAGAAACCTAAATTTTTAAGTTAAGAATCAGCTTTTCGTCAGAGTACTTCACTAGTTCTCCGTTGCGCTTCTTTAATGGTTCTTTTAAAACTTATTCAACAAGTATCATACATCAGATCCTGCCGCATATAGTTAATTATATCGATCGGTCTGCAGGTGTGTCTGTGTTGCAGGTGATTGACTCTGACCAGGGATACCGAGGACGTCTCACACAGTTTACTTTGTATGCATTGAAGGTCTGTGCCACATTTTTAAACAAAGGTATAATTCCTCACCTAAAGTTGCAACAAAGTTCGTCTTGTTCAGTTTCAGGAATGCCTTTCATGTTATCACAATCTCCTTGCGCGAAAAATTAATGCTTTCCTCGAACGTAGTGTAACTTAACGCTTTAGCTTTTTGGGGAATGCCTGCGTTTCAAAATAGGACCAATGCAAGTAAACCAGAACCTGTTGTTTTTGGCTACCGGGACGTGTGCAAAATGGAATTATGCGGGTGGCACCACTGTGGTTGTGGCTGACCATCCATGATGGTTCAAGGAGCATTGTAGTTTTGAGGGGAACAAAACTACTTCTACATGTTATAACAGCGTTATAATGTTATAATAGCGTATCGAATTGCAATACTTTAAACTGATTAGAGTCACAATGCACTGAGAAGAGTAATAAGAGAGTGATAGTTTTCAATGAACGTTATGAATAAGATTTCAAAATTATCGCGCGTGTCATCTCAATCCAAGTGTTTTTACAGAGTCAGCTTTAAGCTACAGCTAACTGAATTCCTTTTCCTAGCCTTGCTCAGTTCAGTCATTGGAGCTCGTGCTTATAGCTCCGGTTGTTCTAGTGTTAAGCGGGTAAGAGTTCAAATTAAAGTCTCCGTGAATGGAGAACTAATCCATAGTAGGTTAGTGC
The DNA here is from genome assembly GCA_025331085.2 of Zoanthus sociatus. Classification (NCBI taxonomy): domain Eukaryota; kingdom Metazoa; phylum Cnidaria; class Anthozoa; order Zoantharia; family Zoanthidae; genus Zoanthus; species Zoanthus sociatus. The sequence goes on along the minus strand of JAOBAY020118216.1, from coordinate 9,454 downwards.
AGATGCTGGAACTTATTTTACCGACATCGTGAGGATAAAAAGATGGGTTAGCTTATGCAGAAAAGGTTACACAAATATTCAATTTTTGGCAGAGCCGGGATCGAATACGCAACCTTGTCGCTGGAAGAAAGAAATGCTACCAATGAGTACCAACTTACGCCGCCATGCTGCCATGTAAACACATAATTAATTTAGGAAAACTCTTCAAAATAACAGTTAGGTCAAGTGAGGTCAATAGCTGTGAGTCAGTATTACACTTGACATTTTGAAGCTAAATCAGGAATTGCACAACAAATTAAGAAAGAAGTTGATTTGAATTTTAAAATTACTTTTCTGGTGTATAAATTTACAAAAAATCGACTTGAAGAAATCAAACAGATCAGTGACTATATTCATAAACACAAACATATATGCTTTTTTCAAATTCAAAAGCAAGCTATGGAATAATTTAAAACAATTTAGTTTTAAGATACACACTTCTTTTATAAGAATATCCAGTTTATAAGAATCACACGGTTCAGATTTTGGAAATTTTGAGAATTTTTTAAAAATCATACTCGATCAATGGTTTCAATGATTCGACAAAATGAGGACCTATATTGGCTACTTTGAAAGTATAATTTAAGAATTATTTAAAAATTATATAAGGCTTAAAATGTCAAGATTTTAAAAATCGTGCATGAGGCTCGGGAAAAAAGTAATTCTTATAAAAAAGTGTGTACACATCTAAACTTCCATGCCTTGTTAGGAGCACAACTTTGGAATCAGTATAAATACTGAGTTTGAAATGCTTCATATTTGACAAGTTTTTAGGAGAACAAACATTTGCTCTCGTTTGTATGATCTTATAATTAGTTCAGCATTAAAAATTTGAAAGTGCTGGAACATCGCTTGTATTAACAATGGTATTCACTAATAACGTGATCAAACGTGCGACCGATTAGTTTAATATCAGAAAGTATTAATCGCAATCTGAATTGGTGATAAGAATTGATTAAAAATGTTCTAGAGGTTTGTCGTGTCAGTTTTCATACAGCTAGCCAATGCTTCTAATTTCAGGTCGACCTCTATGCAACTATATTTACAGCTCGTTTATTAATGAGGATTCAATTGTTTTACAAGGACAAGGCCTGGTTAACAGTTGATACACGAGTCCCAAGTTAAGTTTCACTCCACCAGTCAATAATCACAACTGACCTATTATAATCACAGCTGAAAAAAGTGGAGTTTCATGATCAAAGGATCTTCAGGTAAGGATAATGAAGATGTGTACTTAGAACATATACTTAAAAGGAGTTTAGAAAGCTTACAGAAGTCAAAACAGTGAATTTGGCTCGAACCACAAAGATACTTTGACCAACTTTAATAGTTCATTTGATATGATTTGTAACAGTTGATTGTGGAATATTTCAAAGTCAAAGATGGCGGGGTTTTGGATAAGTTTTGTAAGAAATCAGATTATTACTCAACTGGTTTATGTGTCGCGTTTTGCAGGAAAAAAAATTATAAATATATGTTTGATTTCGATATTTTCTTTTTTTATTAATTTTTTTTGTTAATAGGTATTACAAGAACTAGGCTAAATTAAGCTGAAGTGACATGCTTTTTGATCATCGGCATTCAAGGTGCCTGACACGCAAAATATACGCTGTTCACATCGAAACTGATCATCTCGCAATGTCTTTCAATGTATGTTTTAAATGGCTGCTGCGCACTGAAGATCACGAGATATTTGTGCAAGTAATTTTAAACTGTTTTCATTTAGATTTTATATATTGATGTTGTGACCATTTTTGAACAAGCAGACTCCCAAAAGTGTTTTCAAAATTCAACTCTCTATGTTTTACAAACACATACCATGCCATGTCGTAAGAACCAAATTCTTTGAGATCAATTAGATATTCTCAGAGGTTATCTTACTAAATAATTTGTTAGTTTTAGTCGCGGTAATGTAAATTTGTCTGGCCAGGTAAAATGTCATTGGCCGGATCCCCGTCACTGACTTAGCGTACGGCTAAATTGAAAGCTCGTTGAACTAGTATTTCCTGCAACTTTGGACATAGCTCCACAGCTAGAAAACAATAACTTTGTAAGTGCTGTTTTAGTGATTGTACTACTTGGTTTCAATGTTTATTTTAACTAATGCCTTATGGTAAAATAAAGTGTCGATCGTTATATACACTATAGTGTAAAAACCGATATATGTCATACCCAATAATATGTATTATTATTATTCACTCAAAATATTTCCCCGTTTCTGATTAGTTAAAACCACACGCATAATTCGTCATATTGAATCAATGACGTCAAAAGTGCAGCCCGCTGAAAATTATTGAACCGATGACGTCAAAAGTGCAGCCCGCTGCAAATATTTTTAGATCTATAAATTGTTGGAGGGTGCGAAATTGTTAAAAATAAAACTCATTTTCTCATTTAAGAGTTTGAAAACATTTTGAATGAATAATAAAGCAATTATTAAATTCGGCTTTCGTAGGATATGAAGAATTCTGTGCACAGATCTCGGAAGATGTTATCGAAGGCCTCGGTGGATAACACCCTCCTCGACCTGCAGAATTCTTCATATCCTACTCAGCCTCATTCAAATTGCTAAATATGTATATGTAATCACCCAGTCTGCACACCATAATGTTCCCCACTTTGAGAGCTCGTACATCAGTGAGGCTCAGCTGAGCTAAGCTTACCGCGCTGACATATAAAAAATAGATTTTCTATGAATCTGTCATTAAATTCAAATTGAAAAAAGAAAAAAAATGGAAAAATCACAAGTCAACTCTATACAACAAAAAACATTAATAGTGAATTGTAGATCTACAACAACTTAAATAATGAAGTATTTGTTTAGTACTGATCCGTTTTACTATACGTGTGAAATATTTTCACTATTATTTGTTAATCAAGAAAACAGATTTGAATTTCGGTGCTTGAAATTCATATTCCAAACAAATTTTGATTTTAAAAAACATCTTACCTTCCAAAGCGCAAAGGATTATGGTAAATGTTACGGACTATCTATCAACCTGACGGCATAATACTAATAGTTCCTGGCTAGTAAACCAATACCTACAATAAATCACACAACTAACGCATTAGCGGCATAAATTATTTCTGAGTCCCAATTCGCTTGAACTCAAACGATTACAAGGCACGCTATAAAACGGTTTTAGGTCTAAAACAATACGGAAATGTATAAACTAGTTAGTAAGATAGAATCAGACTTCATTCCCCAACTGAGATCAAACATGTAAACTTTAAAATTTCTTTATAATCACTCTGCAGCACCTGTTGAGTGTGTTTTTAGAAAACTATTGACATGAGTGTGTCGGCGAGTAAATGCATGAAGCACATTAGGTAGTTTTAAACTCTTGGTTGATCATTGCCGTAGGGAAAGCACAAAGCTGACGTTTAGAGCGTTAGCTCTTTTGTTTAGCCACTCTTATTATTCAAATTCGTATTCAGTATAAAAATTGTTAATTCAGCCATAATCGCACTGATAAAGGTAAAGATAAATGCCGAAAGATGTCTGATTTAAGGCCAGTTAAGAGTGTTAAGCGTCCTGTTAAAATACCTAACTAGTGCTACCACTGTCAGCGTTACTATTATTACCTAACCGTCAGTGGTAAGTTTTGACTTTTTACTTCTTTCATGCTTTTATTTATGGTAGATAAAAGGTGAACATAGTGTCTATTTTGATCATGACTCTAAGTCTTAACTGAGTACTAGCAGTTGCGCGCGTGTCGGCTATTTGACTTTATTCGTGTTAAGACTGTGAGAGCTGTAAGACATCCTCCTAAAAGGTGACTAATAAGATCTTGAATTACTTGTTCTTCAGATGAAAACAAAACTGTATCGACTTAGCCGTCGGAAACATATATTGTGTTCTTGAAACTAAAAATTAGCTGTTTTTGAGCAAGCGATCAACTTAACCGCGTCTGTGGCGAAGCTAACAAAAATGGTACTATACGAACAGTTGTCCATTTTTAATGCTTTTTGTTGAACGCGTAAAAGATAGTAAATAAATAGTTTAAAATAACGTTTTGAAACTGCTTTGATGTCTTTGTTTTGATTTCCCGTCTTCCTGAAGCCCATATTGGAGAGGGTTCAGTTTCTCGACTGTTTGAATCTATTTCATTTCTTTGTTGAATTAATGAATAACACGTTTATTGTATAGCACAGACGATAAGCAACAAACTTCTGCTTTCATGTGAATTTATTTTGAGTTGATAAACACATGCATTTTCATTAATAATTGAAACTTTTGATATGAGCTATATATATTAGATGAGTTCGATAATTGTTTGGACACATGAGGAGGCTAATCCTGCAAGACACGTTCACAGTATAGTTTGACCATTAGAGCGAAGTGTTTCCACCATTAGCTCTTGTGCTCATCTGATCAGAATCCATCAAGATAAAGGATTTCCCATCGATACTAAAGATAACACGCTATTTTGCTATAAAAATTGCTTAAAGTTAATATGTTAGCTGTTTCAATTTGAGGTTTCCCAGCTGATGATCTAATTTTCAAGGTGAGTAAGTGCGTTAACTTTAATTTTGGAAGGCCAGAACTTCATACCTCTTGATAAACTATTCGTCCGTTACTTGAAATGGAAGTTTTTATACTTTTCGTTAGACCAAAAATTGCATTTCGAGAAACTACAGTTCCTTTGTATATGTTTGCATTTCACTAACTGCGAAGTTACTAACATTTGCTTCGTTATTTCTGGTTGTATAGCAACTGAAATGTAGTTAACCACTAACTCGGTTTCCTAAGAAACTCGGGCGATTCTTTTTGTTGAGTTCATTACTCAATAAAACACAAATTCATATGACACATTCACTCAAGAGAGCTATTTCTTTTTTAATAAAATTCGACTCAGGGGTCATGCAAGACTTAAAATTCGATTTTTAAGAACAATGATCAAAAACTCAAGCGAATTAAATCATGTTGTAGTGGGCGCTTGCCAATATTCAGCGAGTTTTTTTTTTTTTTTTTAATTTTTTTTATCTTTTACTAGAATTGAGTGTTTAAAAATGGCTCAAACCAGAACTCAGGAAGGCATTTACTAAACAGTTCATCAGCCACTAGATTTACAAATTAGAACGCAAATAATATATGTCACTATATGTCCTTGTTTTAACTCTTTTCAACTATTTGAAATTATATTTTGCGACATAGTCATCAATATATATTTTTTGTATAATCATTGATATAGCATTAAAACTTGATGCATTTGTCGGTTTCTTTGATAAATTAATAGAAAAAAATAAAGCGATCTTTTCAATTTGATTCCAACTAGCCTTCAATATAGGCATAACTTTTCCGCGGTTATGTACTCGCCGATAGCTTGAGACTCCAAGTGTTTGCATGTCATTAGAACAACTTTTCAGCTAATCTGATAATAAACTAATTTTTCTGTTAGTTTTTCTTACCCAAATACTTTTATTTTAGCTGCCGGGCAATTTTTAATTTCAAAGTTAACTTTGCGTGCTCTAGAGCGAAAAAAGCGTACAGTTAGATGGCCTTGCATTATTTATAGAATTATTTGGATAAAAAATGAGATGTTTGAAAATATTTGTTGAAACGAATTTTTAAAAGATAGCTAAAACCCAAATACCAAAATACCAGATAAATTGACAACTGAAATCTATAAAGTCAAGTATGAAGTTGAAAGAATTGAAAAAAACTTACTTGATATAAAAATCAAAAGTCGCAAATATGGATAAAGCTCAGAACGATCCTTTTTTCAATTGCTTTTAGTAAATGTAGTATATCTAAAAATATATTGTATATAAGGAAGCTTTCAAAAAGGTTAAAAAGCTCTTTGTTATATTCTAAAGGCGGCGTCACGAACTAAGATTAGGTTTAAAAAGAGATTGTAAACAATCCGGTCAAAACAAAACAAATGTAAGGCAGGCCAATCCCAATTAATAAATCAGCTCAGAATATCGGCTCCTTTTGCAAGACCTGAAATATATTCTTAATAAGCTTGCCAACAGTTTTAAGTGATTCATAACTAGATTGTTTTCACATTTCATGGAACTAGCCTGATTTGCCGCCCCAAGCAAAAACTTTAATTACTTGATTTTTGATAAATATTCTTCATGATACAGAGATATAGTTAAATAAAATATGGTAAAAAACATAAAGATCTCTGAAACTGACGATAACCTCTCATCAATGGTTGAAGGTTTGGCTCTTCAATTTTTGTAATCTTATCAAGAAAGCGTTTTCAAAACAATGGCACGTATTCCACACTCTTGTACTGGGTAAGTACAACTGCGATGGCTAACAGAATTTGATCTTCATTCTACTCAAAAGTCACCCTGGTCAATCTTTCAGTTATGAAATTTACGCTTAAAAACGCAAGTTTTGAAATCGAAAAATCAATAAATTCGACATTAAAACGCATTATATATTTTCCATATTTTCTGTTCTCCATTTTGATTTAAACAACGCCAAATTGTGAAACAAGCTAATAACTTTTGACACTTTCGAAGGAAGTTACTTGCGCTAACGGCATAAAGTAGAGGGGGAGGGAGGGGAGAAAGTGGACAAACTTTAAAATGAAATACTAGCAAAACGTTATTATGTAACCTTAACAATATTCTCTTAATGACTGCTCACAAGGGAAACATCTGTTTTGTTTCCCGAGAACATTAATGTTTCCCGAGACATAAGCAAAATAAACAATAATTATTAAAAGAAAACAATGTTATTATATATGAATGAGAATGGGGATACAAACGTACAAGCAATCCTAGATGAGCGTGTTGAGTGTTTTTGGAGTCTTTTTCTACAAAGAGTTCTTCCAGTTAATCTTCGATCTGCAACTGGATAAGCAAAAAAGTTTCTTTGGGGGCTCTATTTTTGTTTTTGAATGAAAGCAGTAGTCAAAATTGCAAAACGAACCTTTAGTACCCGCTGTTCCACCGATTTTCCCGCCAAACGTGACAGCACAACAGCAATGTTCAACAGCTGGTCAAAACTTTTCGAAATGTTGACTAGCCGGGTAAAATTTGATCTGAACTCATCCACGCCATCTTAAGTTAGCTTCGAGTCCAAAATGCACTAACTATATAGCAGCATCAAATATGGGGGGAGGGAAGCAAAGTAAACTAACTTTAGAAAGAAGTATAAACTATACAACAGCATGAAATATGGGGGGAGGGGAGGAAAGTGGACTAACTTTAGAACGAAGTACTAGCATAACGTTGTTATAGTAACAAAAGTTAGAATAAATATTCTCCATGCAGCAGTTGTAAAATAGAAAGAATTACTGAGTTGTTAAGGTGTCAACGGATTCCGGAATCTCTTCATATTTTAGTTTTCGGTAGACAAGAGAATGAAAACCAATATGCAATAATAAGATTTACCAACAAAAGCGTGGCCTAGTTTAAACCACAATGGTAAAACAGTCCGGAGTTTTCGAGCATTCATCAGACTAACAATCGTCCTGATACTTCAACGTTCTACAGGGCCATGTAAATATTCTGTTCATTTTATAGATACAGATAAAATTTCAACATGAAAAACAACTTTTTTATTCACTTTCTAAACTGTAAAATAGTGCAATTTAAGTAATCATTTTGTGAATGAAATTTTGAAACAACCAAAGTCGCGCGCATGAGCGTGAAGTTCTGTTGTAAATGGCTAATTATTTTAGTAACTAAGGCAACATCAATATCTCACACGTGAAAGATAAAAATATTCATAATAATGATGAATATAAGTGATTATAATAAAAATTAACTGTCGTATCTTTACTGCATGCGATTATGATATAACTTTTTAGTAAAGGGGAATATGCTGGTATTTCATCAGTATCTCTATATATCATAAACAATACCATATATATATATATACCATACACGTGAATAGTACTTTTCGTGCACGCTGACTGGCTAGCTCGGAGGTGATTAGCCAAGTACTTCTCCGAGCAGCAGAAGAAAAACAAAATGGCTTCCCGTTTCGCGTCGGTTTCAAGACGTCGCAAATAATGTTACTTTTTAGTCCGCTAGTTATTCAGCTTGTGTGGTATATAGACAAAACAATTATTCACCTCAGTGTCAATGACAGTGGTGGATATTTTTCTTACCGCTTCACTGTTCGGTAAATATCCACCACTATTCACTTTCACTTCGGTGAATAATTGTTAATTATTACTTGTTTAGAGCTAGATATTTACATTTTGAAAGCAAGGGAGATGAAGAATAAATGAACTTAACATTTAGCTGATTTGTGCTTAATATGCATGGCTAGCAATGCGTCTTTAAAAACATCAACAAGCACAATTATCTTTCGATTAGCGTTTGCAGGTGTTTTGGGAGTCAACGTGGGCAATATTCAATTCCAAGCCGAGCATAGTTCGACACATTCTTTCAACAAAGTCATGTTGGAACTATTTTAAGCAAACGTCAAAAAACTTGTTACACTCTAGAAGATAATAAAGATGAGGTGTCTGCCTCGTCTCATTGGTATTGGGGGAAATGGGTTGAGAGAGAGGTAAATATAGCTGCAATATGCAGTCGGCTTCCCATAATTCATTGTTTAGATAAACTACATACGTCTGCTTATTAGCAAGTTCATCAAACAAACAAATATATATGTTTGCTCGTGTTTTCATTGATTCTCTATTTATAATAAAGTAATTCGATTTAAATATTTTCTCAATCTTTGGCTATCATAAATTTACAAATTAAAGTGCTTTTTTACCGAATATTGTTTTTCAACACCAGAAAACGAATCCAATCATGTTATCAAAAAACAATTTACATATGGCATTATTCCTATAGCACTAGTTTAATAATTTAAAGTACTCGTTTAATTATTTAACTTTTAATTTCCTCAAATGTGCAGCGGCGCCTATTTAGCAATTAATGCGAGAATATAATTTTCTTATTTATTCACTGGCAAGGACCGGCTCCCGTATTAGTAATTTTTTGCTTTGCATAATTAAAGTTTTTTTTTGTTTTTGTTTTGTTGTCAAGGTTATTTTGCAAATGCCAAATTTTGTAATTTGATAAAGAACGAAATAATATATGCACACTCATCTCCTATGCAGTATCGCCTTAATAATCCTATTTTCTGATGATTGTCATGAGCACGCTAGTTTGTAAAAGAACAGGAGTAGAAATAATGCTCACGGGTTTTTAGCTAATCCAGGATTCAAAACAAAGCTACAAAGCGATAATCAGTAAGCCTGAATAGCACACTTTGTTCTCGCTTGTAGATTAAGGTAGGTGCTAAAAAGAAACCTTCTTAGGACGGCAAAAAGATACAAAAGCATACGGGAATTGCTTTTGTTTCTTTATACTAGATTCTTTTTTATGAATGTATATATGATTTAGACCGAAACAATTTTTTTTTATTAAAGTTTCAAGGTTTTTTGAAGTTAGCCGTCTTTTATTTTCAATAAACCTGCCTATATGCTTT
>JAOBAY020118129.1:0-16461 GCA_025331085.2 Zoanthus sociatus | reverse complement strand
TACTAATAGACCACTAGTAGCGTAGCCAATCAAAATGCAGGATTTGCAATAGTCCACTAGTAGGTTTATACTAAATAACAATATAGCCGGCAATACAACTTCAGTCTTCAATAGGACAATGACGATAATTGAATATTAAATCCATAAAACTCTTTATTCAATATACAGGGCTTAAAGTTAGCGACCAAATGGTCGCAATATGCGACTAATTTTTGACCAATGCGCCTAAAACTTTGAACTTGGTCGCACAGTTGCCCCTGGATACAAAATATGTTGGCGTGCGACCGTCTTTACCTCCATTCTGGTAACGGAAAAATCGCCGAAAGCATCTCTTGAAATTCGAGGTAAATCACTTGTGTCTTTTATCCAAGCTGTAAAGAATAAACTTCCTTTCTTCGCTCTGTCTCTCATTCGTTTTTGTTCAACCTGTTCAGCTGTTGTCCTTTAAATACTCGCTTCTTGTTTGGCCCGCGGTTTGCTTATACACTGTGTATGAAAGCTTCAGTTGTTGTGTGCCTAAGATTTTCAGCTGTGCGCCTAAGATTTTTAGTTGTGCGCCAGAAATTTAAGCTGTGCGCCTAAAAATTGAAAACTAGTCGCAAAAATGCGCCTGGAAAAAAAGACAAACTTTGAGCCCTGATATACTAAATAATTTGTACTTTTTTTACGTTTTGTAACTTTTAGAAACAAAACTTTGGCTAAAAAAACTTGAATAAATGTGCATTAAATGAAATAATTTGTAAACTTTAACATACTCTTACTTGAGTTTGCGGACCAACCTGTTCCGAAAACACCGAACGACATCTTTAGGGTTGGTTTACCGCAATCTAATCGTTGTGTGGGACACGGCGGCAAAGTATTATTGGAGAAAATGACCGCAGCCTAGGTGACCGCATCAGAAATTACCTCTGCCGTGACATAGGCAAGAACAATTTTTCTAAACCTGTTTCTTGTCATTTTAATTCTTCAATTCACTCCATTTCTAATTTTGTTGCATTCGGTCTATTTTTCATCCACGGCGGCAACGACTGTTGTAAAACCAAAGGAATGTGACTCATTCACACTTGGGGTACTCTAATTAACCTTTTGTCGTTCCTGAAGCATTTTGTCTTTTTTTAAAACAAATTTTTTTTTCTCGCACATCTCTATATTATTGTATTTTAATACCTATCCTGTTGTGTAATCTATCTTTGCATCATAACCACCTGTCCTCTAGATCTTTAGTCTCACACACTCACTCCGACGAAGAATATATACACTACGAAACATCACTTTTAATTTTTCTTTTCCCAACGGTGTATATAACTTATATGTTTCAGATTGTTTCATCCCATTTTATATGTCAATCAAATGCTTTATTTGGTGCATACATGTAATGCTGACATGAAAATGCTTAACTTTAACTCTTAAGTCTTCATTTTGCAATTAATCTGTTATAGTTTCGGCATTTAAAAGTATAATACTTTGCATTATATACTCGAAAGTTTCGAATAGATTAATTATCTGGATTCGAAATTCAAACTGAAGTAGATAGTGCGCACTTAGTGACAATTTTGCTCTGTCAGTCTGTCTGTAGTGTAGGATTGGGGTCCACTCAAACTTAAATGTCACATGAAAATAAAAAGGAAACAATGGCGCCTCGTTCTTGACTTAAGCTGAGTTTTATGTTTATCAATAGAATTGCCAGCCCTTCCTAATGAAATGTATAATATTTTTGGGTATTTTTGCCGTGATTAAAGCTGTGAATGTTAGTTCCATTCTTCCGTTTTAAAATTAATAAGATGTTGTGTTACTTATTGATTTCATCTGTTGGTAGTAGTAGTTGATAATTTAGAAACAATTTTCAACAAATTTATAAAAATTTTCAAGCTGATTTTACAGAAAAAACTGGAAATATAAGACCAAAACCAGCACAAACGACCGGAACATGTGTCCTTTTATGAGAGATTTTTCTGTTTCTTACTCAAATTTAAAAAGAAAACCTGGACATCATCAAAATGGTGTTGATTAATGGAAAAGTTTTATTGAAAGGTTTTGGCCAATCCCTTGCAATTAATGAAGTGATAATTAGATTAACGCTGGGTGTTGGTCGAAAAACCCGAGAGAGTGTGAGCAACATCTGCCATGATATTTTAAGCCTTGAACAGGAAGGAACACAGTTCTTCTAATTTTAGGATTGGTTTTTGGAGGTCAATTTATCAAAATGGTTTTTTAAATGCACCAAACAGCCATCTAAACAGACGAACAATCCCAATGTGTTGTTCTGCCACGTGCAGATGTCAACAACATTGGTAGATATAAATATCAAATGTTTTAATGGGGATAATATGCAAGGAATTTTTTTCAAGAATTGAAACGACCATGAAAAATTGGTGATCTTTTTTAAAATAGCAGTCCGGATGTATGTTCAGCGGAAAATTCAAATTTGTTTTCAAGTGTGCAGTATAAGTTTCTTGATGTCCTTAAAGTTGCAAAGAATACGTTAATTTCTTCGTCATCATATGGATTTAGAATTTTTTAGACTTAACAAAAAGAAAGTTGTATAATTCTCAAGTTTAGAAAAGATGTATTATTTTGTAGTTTAGTTTATCAATGAAAACAAAGGTCTTTTTTATATATGCTGTAAGCTCATGATTAAGTTTTTAAATGTTCTTTTTTATAAACTGGTTCTTGCAAAGTTTTACGTTCCAGGTAGTCTTACGCTTTTAAAAGAGAGGATTTTCTATCAATGTTACAATCAGTCAAGCTTAAACACTTTGTAAAAGAATTCTTCTTTGGTGGTAACCCGCTAACCGTCCCAGAAATAGAATGCATTACGTCACTTCTACGTCAATAGTTGTGCGAAGGAAGGCAAAGAATTCAATGTGAAAATTTGCGATGAATACATTCGGAAGCAATAGTATTTTTTTCAGTTTCCGGAAAGTCCAAGAACCTATAGTTATCATGTTTTCAACTAGATATCATTCAAAACAAGAATGAAAGCAATGTCAGGGTTATTACAAGTTTTAAGCGAAATTATATCGGCCATCATTAAAGGGCGAAAATTTACGTTAAGTGGTTCGTGTGTCAGTTGTCATCTCTGCAATTTCCTGATGTGGAATCTTTCTCGCACTTAAGAAATTTGAAAAGTATGAGTAGCCAAATTGTAGTTAGTATATATGTTAATTATATCAGCTAAAATTAAACTTCTGCTTCTGAAACCTGGAACCTAACTCTAAGGCAACACCGTGATTCATTGAACAACATATTTAGTATATCTATATGCTTCTTTTTATAAATTTTGCCAAGGGTCATTGTTCTTGATTTTGTGGCTGCTTCAGTCTCAATTTGTTTTTTTTTAAAATATGTTCTTATTTCTGTGAGCGGTTTAAAATGATGAGAAACCAAAACATGAATTCAAATCATATAAAAACAATCAGTGATCATCTGTATAGGTGTAGCATTTGGAATTTGGAGAAAATTAGTAGATAAAATAATAAATAATGGGCTTTTTTTTGCAAATTGCAAACGTAGATTCAGCAATAAAGTTTCAACTATAGACACATTTTTACCTTTTTTCATCCTTAGCCTTAGCTTCTTCTTAAATTGTTCTTAATTTTAGGACAATATGAGCCTCATTGTTCTTACAAAGTTATAAAGTTGTTTTTTATAAAAAGGCGTGCACAAAGTATGAAGAAATGGTGGTCTTGGGCTATAGGAAGAAAGTCCGACTTTTGTCTGAAAGGAGGAGGCAGGCCAAATGCAATTGTATGAAAGTCATTTAACACTGATCTTTTTAACTAATAGCAACTTTTCAAATAGGCTGAAACTTAATTTAAAACTATCCGACCATTATCAACAAACAGCGAAAATTTCCTCATTTCGTCAATAAACTTTTAACGGCCGTTTGAAGGAATCAGTTAACCTCATTCAGATCAACTTCCCTTGTTGTTACAGCATTGACGCGATGACCAAATGAATTTCTGGGTATAACTGAATCGATAAAAAAGGAAACAGAGAAATAGGCTTAAACGCCCATAAGTTTTAAAATTGATTCAGCGATTATTGGGCTGGAAAGTTAGGCTTAATAAATGATTCATAAAATTCGGGTTTTGGTGTATTTTTGAATACAAACTAGTATCCCATACCTCATGTCCATGACCATGAATATAGTCTTGCTTTTGTAAAGTAAATATGCAGTTTACTACCACTTTCTTCATTTAGTTTATAATCCAATACCACTGTCGCCAAAACAATTTTTTTCTTTTGTGCTTCTAAGCAAAATACTTTTATCTTGATGTAAAACGCATTTAACAACTGAGAGAATCGTCAGGGCGGCTGTCCTGGCTAGTTTGTACCTGTGAGCAAAAGTTTAACTAATTGGGTTACATTGGCAAATAATATAGGCCGGCTTTATATGATTAGCTCTTTTTGTTTTGTGTTTTTTTCTTTCAGTAGAGGTAGCTGTTTATATGATACAATCACAAGCATTATATGATCGGCACTTTTAGTTTTGTTCTTTTTTTTCAGTAGGGGTAGCAATTTAGAGACAGCAAAACTAAACTGAGCAATTCAGTGTGAAGCTTTTTATACTCAAATGGGAACTTCCCTATACAGATGGACTATACAACTTAAGTCAAACATTTCTTAACCATGCAGTGCTCTCCTATGCGCATTTCCTCAAAAGCCGATTAGCACTAACCCAGGGTTAAATTTTTTTAAAACTTCTTTTCAACTTCAACTTCCTTACAGGAACGGGGTTTTGGCTGTAAGTTTGAAATAAAAAAGCTTTATAATTTGAAAAGCAAGACATTATTCCAAAAGAATCGTTAACCTTTTCTTAAAAAAGAAGTTGTCTCTGAATTTTTGCTTAAGCCACGGTTAAAGTTAGCCAGCTTTTGAACTACCTAGTCCTGGCTTACAGGCAGGCAGTGTACGCCTCCGTAGGCCCTGGGCGCGTTTATTGTTGTACTGCATAATTGGTAAATGTCACAAAATTTGAGTGACGTGACGTTCTTAAAACACTGAAATAAGTTAGACTGATAAAGTTCGCTTTCTGGCTGTATCAGTAAGCACAGTCAAATGTTCTTTAAAAATGTGGATGCATGTAAGAAGAGAAATCTTTAAATTACATGTTAACAACACAAAATGGCTTCCTTCCTCGAACTCCTTATTTCCTCAATCAAAACAAAATCTACAAGTTTCAACTTTATTTGTTTATCCATCTCGTTTCGTCAGGTAAACCTGACGCTTTGATAAACTTTCTGTTTTGAATGCATCTCTAAAAAATGTTGTACTACTAAAATACATTGTAGTGATTTCGTGGATAATGAGCCGAAAGAATGTTGTTAACGTTTGATGAATTACAAAACCAAATTGATATCGGAACTGCATTAGGAGTTTAGAATGACTAAGTTATCGATAAATCTTGAGTATATGTTTTAGCAGACTGTGAGTAGTGTTGGGAGATAAAAGATATCAGTCGAAAGTTCATCTATACTATGCTCGTACTAATTCGTACGTCAGAAACTTAATCCTCTACTTGGTTTGTTTAAAAGCACGCCTTTTGTGTTAGAAACGAGGTTAATTTTCTCTCTGTGTTTCCTTATAGTTTTAGCATTCTTTGATAAATACGTAACTTAACTAGTTTATAAATACCTTGATCTTTATCTCCTGAAAAAACTAAGAGCATATGATATGAACAGGACAGCACAAGTTTGGACAAGATGATTTCAACACGATACAGATAGATCAAAGTACTATTGTAATTGTTTATTATAAGATTCAAGAATTGTAACATCGTTGTTTTAGTTCAAATGTAAACGCTTTTTGTTTGTTTGTTTTCAAGCAAAATACACGGATAAACTTATTGAGGGTTTGTTTGGTGTTTTATAGAAGATCTCAGATTGCTCAGATTTTCAGCGATGAAAATTGATAACACTATAACAGCCGAATACTTCTTAATGGTTCATGCGTATGTGTTTGATTTAAAGAAATCTTTTATAGCATTTTATTGTTTGTCTAAAGGGAGAGAATTGGCTTTAATTTGGTTTTTCTACTGTAAATGAACTGCCATGAACTAAGTGACCAAACACGACTCGGAACTCGAAACATTGAGAGAAAAAAAACAACAATGGTGACCTTAAGAAGAATAAGAATTGATTCGTTTATAAATGACAATGGTAAACAAACTGACAGTCTGACAAAATGGTAACAATGGACGCTTTTAGACATGGACTGTGATTGTGTTTGATATACAGTATAGACTAGGATTAATCATTAGAAATTAAATCGCTTTGGCTTACCACATGCATTTGCTCATTATCTCTGTCAGGGGAATTTAGAGTAGAAAAAAATCAACACAAAAAATAATCCTGAAAATTCGTTGACGATTTCCACCTAAGTCAACGATTGACCTATTGAAAATGCAGGACAAACTTTATTTGTCCGTCCTTTAAAAGAAAAAATTGATTTTTTTTAAACTGACACAAAATGTTATGCGTGTAGGCTTTCAGTGATGTGTTCATTTTAAAATCCATCAGTCTATCAAAGTGAGAGATCGTTAAACGATAATTTAATTTCAAGAATTCTCGCCTACGGCCTTGTTTAATATAATTTTAGGAAGAAAATCAAATCAGTGATAAAACTGGGCAGGAAATTATCTCGTAGTTCTTGTTAGTATCTTGTGACCTCAACCGAGAGACTGGGTCTGCAATGAGAGTATCTGTGTTATCAGTTGGTAAAAGAATGGTGGCGCCTGGTGTGTTTAGTGGTAGGTTTAGCAAAACACTACTTTTCTATTCAATGCTAAACATGTGGGAGGAGTAGGCATGGAATTGTATTGGTTGCTTACTTTTCAAATTGCGGTAATAGTATATCAGCCCCATGTGTATTTGAAGCGCGATGGAAATCGATCGCATTGATTGCAATTGCACTTAACTGTCCCACAATTTATCAGCATTTGATCTAACACAAGATAACTTTCGTTATTTGTATGAAGCACTCGGGCAAGAGGGTCATATGCCATGACTGGCTCTTCCTGTCTTTGACAGGGTATATTCAAAGATATATCAACCAAGCTTTGCTGCACGTTTTTTCAAGCTCATCAACTCAAATGTTTGGTCATTTTCTCCAGATAAGCAACAGTCGCCTCTTGTGTCCAATGCTTTGTCCATTTTCTGACCAAAACTATGGCGCAAAACGCTGCTATTGTTAACACAGACTAATCGTGAGTTATTTAGATTTAAGCTCGACTATCATTGATTTTAGTCCCACGTTAATAATGCAAAGTTTAGATAAACTCCAATCAGGACAGTGATAATATTATGCAATTCAAACTAAAATAGAAATGCGATCTGGCTACCAAGACAAGCTATTAAGAAATACTGAAAACATGATCATTCTCTCAATGTTTTTTTTTCCAAATTATATTCAAAAAGGGCTTATTGTGGCATTTTACGTATATTTGTGATATAAAAAAACTATTTAAAATTAGAACTAAACGCTGAAGTCAAAAGAAAACTGAGACTTGAGCACAGAAAACGAAAAAAAAATTAATTAAACTCATTTTCTGCTAAATACGCAATACAAATCTTTCTCGGGTACTTGTAACTGAACACGCGATTTCGGAACACCTGATGACACGAGAACTCGAATAAAAAGTGCTCGCTACACTTTCTTCTTTCATCGAGTATACTTGTTGGCTTTTACAAGGAAACCTCAAGGCTTACACCCAATGTGAACAAGCTTGAGTATTGCTGGTATCATGTCTAGAATCAAAGTCATTTGGTTAACATATCATAAGCTTATCGATAGATTAGACCTATCTGAAAGCGAAAGCCGCAAAGCACGAATTATTGGATATCTTTGCTATCCTTGAAAGAAAAACGAAGTGTTGAACTCCTTTGTTTAAAAATTGTTCTAACACAAAGTTTTAGCCGCCAAAACCAATGACATATTGTACACCTGCGCATTTCATTCGACCTCGGGAACAAAGCAATTCCTTGCATGTCGATTTAAAAATAAAAGGGATGAGGAATGCTGTAAAACGCCTGCTAATTAATTATCGCTAATTGATAACACCCGGCTGTGACAAGTTCTGTTAAAACTGGCGCCACGCTGTGCCTAAGACCTCCTTTTTGGGTGCGATTATGTTTGCAAAACGAACCCAATGAGTACCTTGATATGAATAGATTGATACATTTTGCAGATGCGACTATACGTAAAATCGAATGTGTGGCTGCGACGATGCGCTAATGTGTTGTGACACTCCTGTGAGGGCAATAACACGTCATTCATGCACGGCTCAATTAGCAAATTGCCCGGAACAGGATCGCATATATGTTTTTTGTTATCACACTAGGGCATTACGGAAACGACTGCTGACGTGTTGGATAGCAATTACACAGAAGCAAGCGATTTCTTGGCTTTGTCACTTATTTCTTATCAAATGGAACATCTATTAATTTGACAAATAGCCAATCATATGGCCGTATCTAAATTACAGTCATTAGTTGCTAATTTCAACACAGTACTGTTTGCTGCACAATTGGACGTACGACTTCAAAGGCTTAGATAGGGCAGTAACAGCAAGCTATCGATCATAACTTGTAGCGTTTGTTGAGCAACGAACTCCTAACTTGCTTCCACTGAGAAACACAGCGATGCAGCACTGCGAATGGACAAGAACAGTTCCTGGATATGCTCCAACCTACAACTCGTCGCCATTTTTTATTGATGATATTCTGAATTCAAGCTCTGCAAGACAGCAATCTACTCTTTGCTCTTCGACAATTTGCGAAACACCCAAACCACATTGTCTTTCACCTCCATTTCATCTTCCAGCACCGAGAAACTTTAGCAGCATTCCGAGTCCCTTCACAACGTTCCCTCGAGCACCAATCGCTTTCCAAGCACCATCCATACCAAGCATATACGAGGCCTACAATGATCACAGTAAGTTGTACAAATCTTTACCTCCCACGGGCTTCCTCCTTTCTATCCCTTGGTGGGAGTTAGAGTTAATTTACTTATAAAAAATCATAGTTTCAAATAACGAATGCTAAATTTGTAGTCGTGCAGATTTTGGAATTGTAGTCTTCACATTTCGATCAAAGCATTTTGCATGTGTATACCGCAAAACATTTGGGTGCTGTGAAGTAAGTGTTAAGTCTGATTAGGTAGAGAGTTCAGAGTGTTGGTTTGAGAGGAGGACAAAGTGTTCGAAGGCCTTTAATCCATTTTCTCCTTTGCATGAAAATTAGCGGGAAATGATAAAGAATTGAGGAGAAAGAAGTGAAATATCCAACAATAAGTTTTGTCAATGTGTTAAATCTGCAATGACAGCTAGTTTATAAAGAATTAAAAAAGAAACAAAACAGTGAATGAAGTCTTTAAGATTTATCGCGTGGAAACTTTCTAAGCGAATTTAGCACTTTCATTTTGTGGTTTTTAGTCTAAATAAAATAATTTGCACGCCTCCCAACGGAAATACGTTTCTATCTTGGTACCTAGTAACAGAAACCAAACTGCATGGTCTTGTAGTGCTTTCCGGCTCTGAGTTAAAATAAACTAACAAAATAATTCTTTCATTGCATATGAAGGTGCATGGAATCTGTTTCTTCCAAAACCACAGAAGAAAAAAGGAGGACAAGTACGTTTTTCTAACGAACAAACCATGGAGCTGGAAAAGATATTTGAAAACCAAAAATACTTATCGCCACCAGAGCGTAAACAGCTTTCTAAAGTTCTTGGTCTCTCCGAGCGACAAGTGAAAACATGGTTTCAAAATCGTAGAGCAAAATGGAGAAGATTTAAACAGGAAACACAAGGCGAGAAAGCTGAGAGATTAGAAGCTGAGTCATCATCAAAAATATCCCCAGAGGAAAGCAGAAGAGAAGTGGCTCTTTCTACGTCGCAAGATATTACCACACTGAGGCGAGGACTCGAGATTTCAAAGATACCTTCATACAAGTAACAATTCCTGGCAATTAAAAGTATGGAAAAGAAAAAAGAAACATTCATCTCAAAACATTGTATATAAAGAATATAAAAAGCTCACCATAAAACATACGTGATAAATAAGGAAGACATTTTCAGTTGTATTGTATAATCAACAGGAGAAAATGAACTCGGCTGGAAGTGAGAACAGAACTCTCAAAGAATATCACCGTAGTAGCTGGATTTTCCAAGCAAGGACACAAACCTTAAGCCTATTTGATTTTAAATAGCAACTTTGCTATAACGTTGAGAAACTCGATTAGGGAAAGAAAAGAAACAGATTAAGTGTAATTGTTGTTTAAAATTCTCTGCGAGGTCAACAAGATCCATTTAATGGCCTCTATTCTTATCATCGTCTCAATACTACCGCTATGTGTGGGGCTAGTACAGATGTGCTCTGTGTTATATTACTGTAACAAGTAATATATCGGTTGTATATTCAGCCACCGCCAAGCTCCGAATCTAAATATCAGCTATAGATTTATTATCATTTTATTGATATCTGTTTATTGAGCTTGTACATAGTCATTTGTTTAAGATTTCTGGTATATTTCTGTAAGTTTATCTTTTAAAAGCATTGTGTTACAGATTGTTTGAGACGTTCCATTTGATTTCCAATTAATGACTTTAGTGAAAAATAAACTGTGGTAAATAACATTCAACAACTGGGTTGGGCTGTATTTTCCAATCTGATTTTAATTCAAAACTTGCTCGAAATTTCACAACAAGCAGACTTTCCTGTAGATTCTGCAATATTTTTCCCATCGAGACGTTTCTTTCACGTTGTTTAGTTAAGATTCTTTGGATATTTTTGACTTGATGTGAAGGGCCTAATGACAAAGGAATAATTAGTTGGGCTGATCTTTTGACATCTGCTATGAGAGAGATTGACACTCTCTTCCCTCCAATTGCAGGTTGCAAGTCGCTGATTAAGTTTTTAATTGCTCAATTGGAAGTTTCCATACATGCTCATTACCTTTTTTAAAGTGCGCTCAATTAATTTAAGAACAACTTAGAAACAGAGAACTGATTGAAGAAGTCTCCGCGGACGACAGTTTGTATACACTGTCCAGCTTTTACGCGAGTTTTTCGACGGCTAACATCACGTAGGCTTGGCAGTGACCATTAACAAGGGTTTTAATTGCTACTGTGTCAGTTCGAGAAAATTATTTGTTTATACAGAGGCGACAAACTGGCTCTGTCGAAGTGTACAATTGCCAGCGATAATTCACTAAAGCTGTCTTTTGACAGCCCTCGATTTTTTTTTCTCTTTTTTTCTTTTTTTGATTTTTGCGTTGGCGATAAGTTTATACTTTATAGACTTCAAAAACGGCAATATTGAAGCAATCCCTAAACTCAATAGAAAACATTGTCATTCAAATGCTCACATATAAATTATGAGTGTTTTAGACCTTACACGTGAAATGCCTACTAGTTTTTTGTTAGTTTGTGGAGGTTTTCAAGGCGCTGTTTTAGTTGATAAAAAGTTCAAAGTTTTGTGAGAAAGTTTACACAAGAAGAAGCGAAAAAAATCGAAAAGGACATTGAAAACCTTTTCTATCTGTCTTGTTTCTCTAACTCGCTGATCAGTCAACCCTTGTACACTGACCAGGAAATCATCTCAATCAATTATTGCCAAATATCTTTGCCATCAAATTTAAACTTAATTTTAAAAACGAAAAAAAGATGTGTTGATTCTGGCAAGTAAGCGATGAATTAAGTTCGTGGGGCAGTATAAAAGTATCATTTTAATCGGTGAAATTGTGACTCGAGCGAATACCCGCTAACTATAAAGTCTGATAAAGTAGTTACTAATGCAATAAGTGAGCAAAGTTGGGCATTTAGGAAATTAGTTTTGAGTCTTGCAAAACAAACACGATTATCTTCTGTGTATGAAATGAAAACTAAGATCCGACTCAGTTGTAAAAACGTAAATTTTTTAAGACATAGCGAAAACTCTTTTGAGCGGAGCTTTGTACTGTTAATTTGAATGTCTTTTAGACAAACAAACAAAAAAAAAGATAGAAAGAACACAAAGTCTCTGATTTAGCTCATCAAAGTAACATAAACATGGATTCTAAGTTTATAGGGCGCCTTGAGGGTTGGGCGGAATATTTTGTCACTTTTTTTCCAATCTGCTTTACTTTAGATGTGTTTGTGTGTTTTAAGCCATTTCCGGCTGTGATCGCTCATGCTTTGACACCAATTTGAAAATGCCAGGTGTTTGCCTCAAATAAAATATAAAATTTACAAAGAGTTCTGTAATGTATGGTTGCTTTTCTTCTTTGTAAAAATAACGAGCTTCACAACAACCCATGCAGGATATTTAAGTTATACTCTGTCAAATTTGATAACAAACAGCTTTATTGATATTAATGCAAGATCTATGACTACATAAGTAAAGCTAAACACTAATAATACAGTAATATCGTCAACAAACACTGAACATTTTTGTATAAATGTGAATATAGTTTCATAACCTAGCTGCACGGGGTTTTGCCAAGTTTTGGATTCGATCAAATGCGACGCATGTTAAAGCTTAAATGCATTTAACGCCTTTGATGAAATTGCATCTAGAGATTTTCGGTTTCCCGGCAATTCAGTAATGGTCAGGCACGACTGTTTACTAAAGAATTAATATCAAGTAAATTTTAAATCTGGCAATATTTTTCCCTCAGTTATAACCATATACTAGCAAGAGACAGTCGTGATCTCTGTCATTTTTCTCGTTTGAAGTATAAAGGGCTTTTTCGAGTTTTGATGCGAAACACAAGAATCCGGAGACATTTACTGAATTCGCCAAGTAAACAAGACGCAGTTTATTTTTTAAAGTACTTTAAAGTTACTGATTTTTTTAAAAAAGCTTTTAACTTGCCCATTCACAATGTTTAGTTTGTCTGGCCAACTATTTTTTTCTCGATACTATTCAACAATTAAAAAGGTGATTGATTTGTGAATTATCTTTTAACTTGCTACTTAGTCAGTTTTATAATTCAGTGCTTTTAGTTTTAAGTGAAGATATGAATTTCGTCCATAAAAAGATTGCTTTTTTCATCGTGGAAACATAATCTTTATACATGATTATAGAGAAGCATAGAGACCGTCGCTTGAGTAAAATCATATCTATTTTATTTTTTTTAATTATAATCGGCTATGGAGTATGGAAAACATAAATTTTGGTACTAATAAGCTTCCAAAAACAAAATAACAGAAACAATTGTAAGCGTTTTCCTATAGAAATTTCACGGATTCCCATAATTTGCTTTCCAGTAAACTCACAAAATTATGTTTTGAATTTCTGTAGCAGTACAAATCGTTTTACAATAATTAAGGCAGTTTCCTTTTTGAACTAACTCTGTTTATCAGTAAAAAGCTAACGGGAGTAGCGAACGGAGAATTAATGAGTCAAACTAAACCTCAATATAAGGCAGAAACATATATTATCATCTTGATGAGAATAAAAAGAAAAAAACTTTACTGAAGCAAGGACACCGTCCCATGACCTAAAGCTTGTACCTAATGTTTTTCAAAAGACTTCCACTATATTAATTTTCCTGTTCCTGTTTGAATTAGGAATTCCTTTTAACACATTTTTAAACAAGCTTTAGAGGATTAATGGCTAAATACGTATTTCAGTCCTTGCAGCATTACATGCCTTTTTATTACTGTAATACAAAGTTAATTTACTTATAAAATAAGTCTTTCAACAATGTACAAAGCTCGGACGATATACTTCGCTTGAAATCTGAGATTTTTAAATTTCAAAGTAAGCTTTTAAACGTTATACTGACATCTATATCGCATTTATAACATCGTTTCTATCAGTTATGCAAAACTGTTTCAAAAATAGCTTGATATTTAGTGGATTTTTTTAGCCTGTGGCCTTTCTAAATGCTGAAAGAAAGTTCAGAATTATGCATTTACACAAGTGCTGAGACAATTCTAAGACAGACTATAGGAAACAGTTCGCAAGTTTTTACGGGATTTTATATACATATATATAAATATACAAATAGCGACAGCGAACTTCCAACTGCCCCGTTTCTTGAAAAAACAACTTATGCTGTAAGTGGGAATCGAACCCGTGTCCCCTGGTTACTAGTCGGGTGTGTTAACCACTGCACCATATCACGATAACCCTGCTAGTAACAGAGCAATCAATGAGGTTTAGTAATTAGCCACGGGGTTCCCCGGCGTTTTTACATTCAGGAACAGGACAAATGTATGTATATGTATTATGATAAAACTATTGTACAGAAATATGAAACATTGACCAGTCAATTCATGTGCAAGCTGATAACTTGCATGGTGTTTATACTTGGCCTTTTGCTTTCAAAATAATAAAGTTATGCAATTTAATTGTACTAAAAACTTTCAGGTCGAAATGACGTCGAACAAATCAGTACTTACAACTTACAACAATAGAACTAAAACGGAGATTAAATCATTTTTAGATTTTGGCAGAAAGTAAGACTCGTGTGGCCGATCGAAATATAGTTGCTAAAATTTATTCTTGTTGTTTGTCAACTTTTCTTATATATTTCTTTTAAGACTCGTATAGCCTTAAGAAAAATGCACGAGTCTATATACTTCATGAAAGTAGATGCTACTAGGGGTTTATCAGTTTAACAAGAAAGTGAAATGGAACTAGGCTTCATAATTTAGAATGTTTAAAATAATTTCAGTGTGATCAGTTAATTCTTTGCTCATTTGAACATTTAAAGATTCTGTCTTTAAATTCGTTATAATATATTGCTACATTATACATGCAGCCATATGCAGTTCTTAATAAACTTTGACTTTTCAACTTCACTATGAATAATGATTATCCATGAAGTCTATACAATCCTAAAAGTGCCAGATCTTTGCACAATTTGTTTATTGAAAGCGTCTCTTTTTATTAAGCAATGAATTATTTTCAAAACGCCTTCCATATCCGGCGTTCAGACAAACACATACACGTGTTATTTTATAAGAACAGCTTTTTAAGAACAATGGCTCAGATTGGCCGAAAATTAAGAACAATTTAAAAACAAGCTCAGGCTGAGACTGAAACAAAGTGAAAATGTTCCTAGTTGAAACTTTACTGAATTTTGCAATTTACGTTCTCAGTGTACACAGTAAAAACACAGAAGCACCGTTTCACATTTAGTATATCTATTATTGTCCCAAATGATACACTTATTCATTTAATACTAAAAGTTCCTCAGACGATCAGCACTGTTTTTCAATGTCTTGTCTTTTTGTTTCGATATTTTTCATTATTTCAAACCGCTCACAGATATACAGAACAAATCAAGAACAAATTGAGGCTGAAATAGCGACAAAATTAAGAACATCGAGCTTCGGTAAATTTTATTGGTTCTTATAAATATCGTGTATTAAGTGTTATAAATTTCACTCCCTTACAAAGTCACACATTCTTGTTACACGATGCATTGTTTTCACTTTAGGAATAGGAAGGACATTCAAATGAAGATTTTAAATAGTAAATATATAAATACTGTGTGAATGTCTAATTGGAAATTAGACAAAAAATGGCCATTCAGATACTAAAAACAAGGAGAACAAAAACATGCTTTCATAAAACCTATCCGATGTGGTTAAACTTGAGATACATATTTCGTATTTTGGATCGCATTTAATTTTTCCAACTTTTTAAAAGCGTCATAGAATTTGAAGTGTGTTAACGGATATCAATCCCCGGGGTCCAAATCCGCTGTGACACCGGGTTGTAAAACTAATATAACCCGCATCATATTCATATTCATAGACAACACATTGATTATTAACAACATCCGATTATTTCCTCGTGGAGTTTCAGATCGTCAAGAACTTGAGCTTAAAGACGAGCACAATTTCTACCTATTTTGACATTGAGATCAGAAAATCGTACATTAGCCGGTAGTCCAATGTTGGGCTCTGGGGACGAGATTGCAAATACGTCGCTGCTCACGTCCCAAAGTTTCTCTTAGCCGGCGGCGAGAAAACATTTTCTCCAAAAGAACGCCACGGAACCTTCTAAGAGTAAGGCCTGTTTTTTATACTTCGGAAAAATTCCTGACAATAGGAAATTTACCATTTTGCCAGTCGCCCCGGATTTTGCCCTGATACATCGGATAATCGTCAGAGGTCTGACCCAGAATCTCCCGATTGTTGATTTGTACTAGAAATGAATTAAAGTCTTCTAGAGCTTGGAACTTGAGAATAAATGCAGCTAAACAGCATTTTACACACAGCAGCGTTGATGCTCACGAGCTTATACCGCATCGTTCTCAACACATCTGTGTTCTTGCATTCGTCACGGTAAGTATTAATTTTCAGTATCAAGAAAAAATAAGTCAGCCAAATCAAAAGCGAAGATATTTTGTATCAGAGAAAATTTCCCTTCGCAATGGAAGTTGAGTGTTTGGCAAGGTTTGTTTGTTTGTGGGTTTGTTTGTGAGCAACAGACACTCTTTTTTTATAAGAACATTGTTTATA
>JAOBAY020118040.1:0-16461 GCA_025331085.2 Zoanthus sociatus | reverse complement strand
GGTGATAGTTGATTCGGCCTTCGGCCTCATCAACTATCACCCCATAGAAATCTCGAGCTCATAATCTAATTGTTAATAGTTATCGGTTATTATACAGTTTCACATCTCTTCGTGTGAATTGCTGCCTTGATTCTTCTCTTAGGTTTAACAGCTTAAGTCCCATATAGAAAACAGATATTCAGTTATTTCCTTGTTGTCAATCAATAATGAATTGAAACCTGCCTGTTATCTCCTAGATGTACTCTGTTAGCAGTCGGAATGCTGGTTCCTCAGCCAAGGTGTTCTTACTGAATGGCATCCCTGTAAACTGAAGTACAGAAGGAGAAACAGATGCACGTACCTCAACCTATGTAATGTAAACTAGTTATCAGAAGTCAGGTTACACTTCTTGTAAATAATGTATGCATTCACCATTCATCCAAGAATATAATTTCTGTGATCTAATCAAATGTTTGAACGCTATAAAATTCGGAAAGGAAGTTTCCGTAACTAATTATTACCAAAGGTAAAGAGAATGCTGTCGAGGTACGCAGCTCGTGCACCATTAAACAGCGGAAGCCATATATGTACGCCAGCCGCGTCAAGAAATAGTTTTTATGAAGTTATGGCAGCTTAACGGTTTCATACAAAGAATGACGACGAAATTGAACTGCTTCTATGAGATAAAATCTCTAAATCTACTAAAGAAGTGTAGAGAACCATAAATTTGTGATTTGAATTAACATTTAAGATTTGTGACTTAGTTTATATGCAACCTACTGGGATTTTGGCAACATTTTGCAATAAAGTCATAAGCTGACATCCGTGTATTGTTCTAATATAAGTTGGGAGATAAAACAAAACACTCGGGAAACATTGAGGGTCTCGGGAAAAAAAAAATCATTCGTAAAAATATTTTCAGCCTAAATTTGGCCAAAAAATAAGAATTTCGAGCCTTGGTCTGAAAAACAATATTCTTACGAAGAAAGAGTAATGTTTTTACCAAAAAATGATTTTTGTGCACCAAGCGTAATCCGACAGTGGTCTAAAATCGCATTGAGACAACAGCTGGTTGCTCTCAAATATTGTTTCAACAAAGGCGGTTTAGTTGGATCGTCGTGTCGGGAACGTTTGACTTTGACGGAACTTAACGGGATGTTTTTTTTTTCGTTTCCGGTTCTGTTAATCAAACCGGCGCGTTTCCAATTAGTGACATTGCGAAAACGCTCGAGTCTCTTCGGGTGTATTATTGAAACAGAATTATAATTCTAATGAAAATGGCAGATTATTCTGTTGCAGAAAAACATGAAAGGCTTTTATGGAAAACCATCTTTATTAGAAAACTAGGTCAGCTTCATGTTGAACGCGTTATGTAAACCTCGGGATGGAGTTTTGGTCAATATATTTTAAAGTTAGTATTTATTTACCGTTATAGTTTTATCTTATATGCGCTCCAAGTTACAAATGCCGGTAATTATAAGAATTGGCCAAAAATTTAATTCCTTACTGTCAGCAGTTCTTAGGGATTCTATTTGTCAAAAAATCAGGAGGTTTATATATTTGATGTACACGTACCTGTAAGTTTTACATAATTGGAGGTGTCGCACTGCAAACATTCGAAAAACAGATTTATTCCAGGGTGCAATTTTTAAAAGCTCTTTACTCTTTCTTACTCAGTCTTAGCTTCAGATATATGTTCTTAGCATTTCATTGAACGTCCACGGGCATTTTCAGCCTTAGGTTGCTTTAAAAAAGATTTGATAAAAAGGAAGATTCTTTGAAGCATTTTCATCACCGTGGGATGTAAAAGTCAAAGACAGTTTTATGTTAAAGTTGTGAGAAAATTAAAAGACAAGCCTCTAACGAAATTTACTGGGCGGTTCTTAATATATTACAAAAGACGTAATATGCGAACGACGCTGCCGTTAGCGTTCCGATATACACGTGTACTGACCAGCTGGGGAGGTGTTAAAGTTAAGAAAGAAAAGAAAAGTTTAATTATCATTTAGATAACTTATTGAAATTTCGCGTGTAGAAAACTTTTAGCATAATTAACAAAGAAGGTTATTTAGGACAACAAAACCGTGTTTTGAAAAGCGCAAACAATTGAACTTGGAGTTAAATTTGTCCTTTCAAAGGACACGTGGGTATGTGGATATGTAGCGTGCATGACAGAAAATCATTTTTAACAATTGATTATTACTATTTTTTTTTGGTGTGGGGAATGGGGTAAGAATTTAGTAGAAACTTAAAGTACTATCTAGACTTCATTACGTTATAAAGCTATGTCTTTTTAATCAGCGGCAGAAGAACTCGAGAAATTTTAAGAATAACAAACAATGTGCATAACAATAACAGACAATTGTCTTTGTTAAGCGATTGTTTACCATAATAACACATCGGCACAAAGATTTGTGATTATGAGCTTGAGTACTTATAAAAAAGATTTCTTTATATTTTTAAGAAGTAAGGGAGAAGCTCACATCAAGCCATGACGGAAGAAATTATTTCGGCGCAATGTTTTTGTTTAGAAAAGTATAGAAACGATTTTACAAATTCTGCGAACGAGTTGCGACAGAATAACATTCTTTGCGACATCGTTTTGAAAGTACAGGATTCTACTTTTTCAGCTCATCGCGCAATACTAGCCGCTGGAAGTCCGTTCTTTCGAGGGCTGTTTACGAATGAAATGAAGGAGAAATATTACAGCGAAGTTACACTGAGTAAGCTTGAAAGCAGTACATTTGCCGAAGTATTACGTTTTATTTAAACCGGAAAAGCTTTTGTTAATCAGGACAATGCCAGAGAACTGTTATCTGTGGCCGATTACTTTCTAATGCCAAGCTTGAAAGAGATGGCGGAAATGTTTTTGGAAAACACGATTGATTCAACAAATTGTTTCTCCCTTTATGCTGTTGCCAAAAAATACAGTTGCAACGAATTAGAAAAAACAGCAAAAAAGTACGTTTGCGATCATTTTTTATCGTCTTTTACATCGGAAGAGTTTCATAAGTTAGACTTTACTGCTGTTAAAGATATTGTTTCAAGTGATGAGATTT
The DNA here is from genome assembly GCA_025331085.2 of Zoanthus sociatus. Taxonomy (NCBI): domain Eukaryota; kingdom Metazoa; phylum Cnidaria; class Anthozoa; order Zoantharia; family Zoanthidae; genus Zoanthus; species Zoanthus sociatus. The sequence goes on along the minus strand of JAOBAY020118040.1, from coordinate 13,423 downwards.
TTGTCTATAGAGAAGAGCAAGTTTTCGAGGCTGTAATGAAATGGATTAATTTTGATTTTGAGAATCGAAAGCTTTACTTTGACGAGTTATTTTCTGAGGTGAGATTGTTTTCGATGTCAAAGTTCTACATAAAGGACTATGTTGAAAGCGAAGATCTTGTTCGTCAGAGTGAAAAATGCAATAAGTTGATGTTTGAGGCTATGAAGTGCTTCGCTTTTCCAGATTACAGAAGAGAGCAACTGACCAATGGTCACTTGAAATTGAGGAAATGGTTGGAGAAAGAAGTGAACGCAATTGTCTTTACTGGAGGAACATCAGTAACAGGACGGATAAAGAATACGGACTGCTACATCCCGCAACTCAATCTTTGGTATCAGCTGTCAGACATGGAATTTGAAAGGGAAGAACACATGTCCGTTGTTCTAGATAACTTTCTTTATAGCATCGGAGGTTACCGTGAAAACCAAACAGCTGAGCGATACGACCCTAGACTTGACTCATGGGAGAGGATTGCCAACTTGCCCAGCTGTTGTTCGTCTGCAGGTATTGCCACAGCAGATGGTGAAATTTATGTACTGGGCGGAAGTAACGGCTTTCAAGCGACTAATAACACTATTTGCTATAGTCCTGAAAAAAACTCTTGCTCAAAAAAATCGCCAATGTTAACTGCCCGCAAGGGTGCAGCCACAGTCGTTGTAGAAGGATATGTTTATGTTTTTGGAGGCTCAAACAGTGAAGAAGGTCCTTTAAGCAGTGTGGAAAGTTATGATCCTGGAGCCAATTTATGGCGTAAAGAACCCCCTATGCTAACCTGCAGGGTACATGCTCAAGCTATTGTGGTGAATCAAAAGATATATTTGATTGGCGGGTATCAAGACGATGGAATAAGCCCTCTGTGCAGCTGCGAAGTCTATAATCCCGACTCCTTTCAGTGGTCTTTTCTGCCTAGTCTCCACGACCGTCGTGCGGCTGCAGGCGTCGCTTGTATTGGTGGGAAAATCTACGTATTTGGCGGGAACAATGATAGTGGTTCGTTGGAAACTGTAGAGAGTTTAGACACTGTGAAAGGAAAAAATTCTCTTCAGTGGAACATGGAGACTTCAATACCCAAACCAAGGTCATGGTTTCAGTGCAATGTCCTAACACTTCCAAGAGAAGTTCTGATATCCAAGAAGCGACGAGAAAAACTAAAATAAACTTTATTTACTTGCAAGGCCAAGAGATACTGTCTTTACTGACTTTATTGAAATAACATCCTGAGAAACAGACTGAGTATGATTGTGTGTTAAATAGTTGATGCTGATTATATTCTCCGGTTCTAAAATGCTTTTGCGTAGTTTAAAAAAATAGTACAAAATTGAACTAGGGTGATAAATATATAATTTTTCATACATCTTCAAAAAAATTCCAAAGTGAAAGATCTTAAACAATTGACTATTGACAGAGACAAGGCACTTTCAAGAAACCTAACTCATAGTTCATAAGTCTAAAAATCCTTTAGCTTTTGAGTTTTATTTTGAAAATATCAAAGACTAAAAGTCTGTATGTGGTCATCATGAATCATTTCAACCACAAACAACTCTGTACCGCGTTCAGCAGGGTAACTGAAACTCAACAGACACCTTTATTCCCGAGTGTCCGCCTCCTTATTTATTAAACTTTTAAAAGCTTTGTTAAAATGGTGGAACGTTTAAAAGTAAAGCACAAACTTCAGATCTTGCTGTGACATATAATATATGCATGCTCTTCATAAGATTTTTATACGAATAGCATCGTTCAATTTATCCAAATTATATTACCAATAGCTATGAAAAAACACCAAAATTATAGGTTTGAATGTATCTGATTAAATTTTACATATATAAGTTTGGGTTTAAAATAGAATGTGTTGTTTTTAAAATATCTTTTAATATATGTATCTTTACAATTTTTCAATAAAACATAAAATATTATTTTACAAGATTTTTATATTGTTATTCATCATATTGCACGTATTTGTTTATAAAACTATTTGGGAACATTTTATATAAGAAGAGTGTATTTCATGTCAGTTGCACCAGCAGCTTCCACAGCTTCAAAAACAGCGGCTGGTTCGCCAATCAAAGTTCTAGTGATCCGACACATTAAAGCACAAAAAATACCAACACCTCCAAACCCGCGAAATTTAGCATAAATCCACTACATTATTTTCAAGTAAAACCACTTTTTGTTCTATTGATGTTTAAAAAAGCAAGAACATTTTTAAAAATAGTTAATTTTCTTGTATCCAAATATTTTCTTGATGAACCGGCTTCCGCTTGACTGTAAAAATTCCGTGCCCGGTTAAAACCAATCACGTGATTTCGGTATATCTGTGAACAAAATCGTTTACCTATGGGTCTATATCTATAGTCTTCAGAAAATTCAAACTACTGCCTACTTTATCAACCAAAATAATTTTTATTGAGCTTTTACTCCAGCGAAAGTTGTTTTTATCAGAGTATACACTCAAGTTGTTTCATTTGACGGGCTTTTTGGTGCACGTCCAGTGGCAGTAGTTTTTCCGCCGTTTAGGTAGTTTGAAGTTTGGGTTTGTGAATCAGTTTAGGACATTTTTGATCAGTTTTTTTTTATGGAATTGTTGAAAATGGAATTCAATCCTTTGCAGAATCTTCTGAACACCGGATTTACAATTCAAATACTGGTTGTGTTCTTCTAATGTTTATTTAGTTATTAAACTTACTTTACAAAGGACATGCTAAAAGAAGGTATTTGCTACATTTCTTTTACGAATAAATTTTTATATCTTTTGACAAATTTCAGTTAATGCCTCGCTACTTGTGAAAATTATCTGCTTTGCGTTAATTTTTAACAGTTCTATCCGGCTTTTTAAAATCTTTCTTTATGAACAACTGTGATTTCTATTTTAGGTAAATTTTCCGTATTGGGGCGTACTATTGTTTTATCATACAAACTAACTCTTACGCAGACCCTAACTTCTATAGTAATATAGAAGATAAAACTGCATGCTTAAATAAGTACGCCCCAATACGGAAATTATCCCCAATTTTATTCTATTTGAACTGAATATGACACTTTAATTATGTTCTTTTTTTTTGTTTGGTCAAACTTTTGCTTTGAGTTCGTTAAGTTATGTAAGGAGCGCCTTGCAATGCAGTGAACTCAGATTGCATATGTAATTGTAAACTCGCGTGACTGGTAATAATTAAATTTCAATATGAATGATTAGCAATTCATCAGATTTATGGAATTTTACTGAGAGTATAAAGAAACAACAATGCATGTTAACGTTGTTACACATGCTATCAGAATATATGAAGTCAGGTCGTGTTTAACATTGAACGCTTTTTGCCTTTTATACTCATATGTAGTAAAGGGGTTGTTTTTTTTAATAGGAACGTTTATTTTGGGCTTGCTATTATAAAATATCGATAAATAAGCGTGACGTTTCTAATATGGGTTTGAAGGGAGGGGGTTGAGAGAAACGTCCTAATGACGTTTTCGTGGTCAAATATTGATATATGACGCTCCTTTTGGTACCAGCACTGTTTACAATATGAAAACAATTTATTGTATGTTTTATTATTAAGTAACAAATCATTTGTCAAGCTTAACCTAAAAATGTATGCTATTAGTAACTGTTATAACTATTAAACAAGCGGAACAAAAGTAATATATACCTGATGTGCAGAGAGCATCTGCACAAGTGTAGGCTAAAGGGAGCCTCTTGTTGTTCTTATGAAATTGTGAACGCTTAACCAATCTGCCCATTCCTTATTGCGGGCCGCGCGCAAGCCTTTTTTGATCGTACAGGGCTGTCACAAAGTATAGTCGAGTGACAGAGCATCTTTGGATTAATGCCTTTGGTATTTCATGCCTTAAAAACAAAGGGAAAGTTTCAAGTCGGGCTATTCATGCTTTTATATTGCTACTGATGGTGTTTCCAGAGATTCAGCGTGTAGACATAACAAGTTTGACTTGAAGAATAAAATAGCAAAAGCAGGTGCAAAGTCTGCAATTAACTTACATATTGCTTTTCTGCCTTGGTTTTTAACTTATACTCTTAACATTTTTTTAAAAAATGTAACATTTTAACTATTAAATTATTTAAGTATTGCCCATGACCGATCAAATACATTTTAATTCACAGTTTAATCTGACGATGGGATGAATTTTGGGATACGTGATTGGTGAATGATATTCCATCGTGTTTTCAGATGGCCAATCAAGAGAAACTGCCGGAAAGGAACTTTAGTTGTCATTAAGATTTGCAGCAAAGATACTGTCTACTGATCTCGGTTGTTTTTTAAATCTGTGAGGGTGCGAAACGTAGCGGAAACATTTTTAGATTGTAAGATTATCTTTAATGTTTAAACGTAAAACTGAATTTAATACATTGTATCCCTGTGGCTGTGATGTTTTTCACTTGTTATGTAACATGCATGTATGACCATTTTTGTGCTTTGTAGTTGCGCAACATGTTAATTTGCTGTTTTTTCAGTTATAGTAGCTATAGTGTTTATTGTTTCTTTCTTTATGAAAAAAACACTTTTTTGAAAACAAAAGGCGATCTCCTATTTAGTTTTTATTTGAACAAAACGCGATTTTTTTACGAATTTTTAAAAAATCTATATTTATTTGGTCAACCCCTTTAGCTTACCGTGACGTAATTAAGGAAAAAGGCATTTCTCTTTCTCCTTCTAAGGGAGAACAGATCTGAATAACTAAAAAATAGGAATTTTATCTATGCTTATATCATTTATGTTATTGAACTTAATTCTCCGGGCATTTTTTTCCAGCACAAAAGCAGGTGTCCTTAATGTACGTCATACACAATCCTATCCTTGTGTGCCAAAATTGCGCCGATGTTTTCTTGATTTTAAGCCAATTCGCAACAAATTTGCGTTTTGTTCAAATCAAAAAAATTTTTCGGGTATGTCCCTTTAAAATGATGTACTTTTTGTATAAACTAATAAATAAAAAAATTAATCTTTTAGGCACTTTAACATAGTCCGCATAGGTTTTGAGTCAACTTGAGTTGGCACTGCATGGCAAAAATGCTTTTAACGGAATATGTAACCGCCGAGATAAGTTTTGACCTTTGCAAAAATTCTACGCGGAAAAACTATCACAAAGTGTAATAAAATAAAAAATACTAACTAGCAAATTTTCAATTACTTTCATAACTTCATTATATTACCATCGCATAATGTTGCCAATTTACGCTAAGTTTACGACGCGGAAACATAACAAAAAGTTCGACATAGTATGTTTCCGCAATGCGGAGAAGCGACGGAAACAAAAGGAGAGCCTGTTTCCGCACGATTTCCGAAAACGGAAATATGCAATTTCGCCCTGTGATAAATTAATCTGCGAAAGCTCTACCGCGCAAAACCACCAAACGCCCTAAACAATCGATTTCTTATTGCCTATTGCTTTTCTATTTTAAAATGAGAATCGGTCAATTGAATAATAAATGTGATGACAAGCATTTCTGCTCAACACGAGTTTCGAACCATTGCATCAGAATGGGTTCAGAATGTTTATGGATTATAAAAAGTATGGTTTTGTTAAAAACGATAATTTTAAAGCGCGATTTACCTGAACTTCAAGCATTTGTGTATATAGATAACGTTTTTGTAAGGTTGTTAGTTTTTTGTCGCAGCGCTTTCACCTTCATTGTTATCTTACTGACCTCGGGGTTCTCGGCTTCACGATAATCTAAATAGCGTTCTTGCTATCAATGAGACTAAGCTTGAAAAATCAGTTACGGATATTAAACGAGGTTTGTTTACAGGGTTTGAAATTGTCGCAGCAGCCGTACAAATGACAGACAGTAGCGATCAATGCTGTTTGTTTCTATATACGTTTAGGCATCAGATATTCATATATCGCCGTGATATCAATGTTGGAACTTTATAACCTCTTTCGTTCTGAAGGTATTGTTTTGAACCAAACTTAGAATTTTCCGTATACATCCAACTCACACGTTAAGATAAAAAAAAAAAAAAAAAAATTACATATAAAATTTAACGGAAGTAAAACATGGAACGAAAGTGCCTGAAGAGAATCTTGCAACGTGTAATCGTCAGGAATAGTTTAAAATGCCTTTTTTAAAAAATAGAACGTTAAAGGGGCAACTGAATAGTTAAAAAAATACTGAGGTGGCGAATGTACAGGTTTACTTTTATGAAACATAGACCCGCAGCGAGTTATTGTTCTATACAGGTTGGATATCTGTCTGGTCGAAGAAATGCATCAAATGATCCACCGGTGGGTATTAATCTGCCATTGGCTTTTGGGCAAAATCATTCAATAAATGATCCAGGTGAACGTTTTTTTAGTCTATAAAATGATAAATCACTACAGTGCTAAAAAAAACCAAAAATGCTTCTTTTCTTATGTTTTGTCTCTGGAGTTTCACGCAGTACCATGAGCGAAGTCTGTAGTAGTACACATGCCTTTTTTCACCCATCTGACCAAAACAGCATTTGCGGTAGCCAAAAAATATGCTTAAAGTTAAAAGGTGAGACCATCTCTTGAAAATCCTTAGTGGATTTATTTTCTTTCTTATCAATCTCGTTCTTTTTCTTTCTGATCAGTAGTAAAAATTTGGGAAATGTCTTGTTTAAAAAATGTGAGACCTGTTTATTTTGTTGGTGAAACAGTGAAATATCACACATTTATTGAAAGGGAAAAACGTTTTGGTTTTACTAACAAATACTGTAAAAAGTCAATTAAAGATAGAGTTGTTTCAACTTAGCAATGCTTTTGGTTAAACCTCTCAAAAGAAAAAAAATAGGCTTAAATATTATTGCTAAGATCAGGCAAACCTAGTTTAAGGAAAGCGGTGTAAAAAATCGATGTTTGTTCATTTTAAATCTCCAAAGACAATTGCGAAAAAGTGTTTTATTGCTATAAAGAGTTAGGGTTTTGTAATATAGTATGCCCGCGCGCGTGTTTCCTAAACCAACATCCTACTCCTTCGATAAGTTTAAGCTAATTGAACGTTCATGTTTGCTAGCTGATTAATCAGTTTCGCGTGGAAAAAGGAATTAAAAGTTATTTTTGGTGTGAAATTGAATTTGCGTTCAGTTGATGACTTTGTCTCTCATTAGAGTGAAAGTCAAAACGAAGAAAGTCCAAACTTCCGCCATAACAAATGATAAACCTAATATCCAGAAATGTTACGTAACATATGTTTAGAAGCAATTTTATCATTATCGACTTTATCAAAAAAAAAAAAAAAAAAAAAAAAAAAAAAAACAATTAGCCGTTGCATTACATTGAGAGGATCGGTTAGATAACTTTCCTCAACTTTTCCAATTACATTTACAGCTCATTGGCTCATTTCCACGGTTAACTATATGAAAACAAGGGACTAGTCCAGTGCTTAGTTGACTTGAACACAAAGCTACTTTTAAACTTCGGTGAGTTATTAAACAGTAGTTACTTATGAATTATCATTATGTATAGGTAGAACTGTTTGACCATCGTCGTAACTATAATGAAGCCTTTCGTCATAGCTACAGTGGCCGATGAACGAACATTTCAGCAGAAATGATCGAGACTTGAGTCACATTCACCTACTTACTTCAGCAATATAAATAATTTAAGTACTAGAAGTTTTTAATGAAAAATGAAGTGCTCCCAGGCTGAAGCGAATGTGTTATATTATTATGAGACAGTGAGATAAAAGGCACCTGAAATAGATTTATACTTCTTTAGAATTTCACACTTCCTTAATGTTCAAAATTTTGTATGGTCTGGTGGCCTAAAATGTTTTATGGACTGATGGAGTCATTTATATTGTACTGAAAATTGATCCAAAAGAAAACTTGATTTGACAGATCATGAATCGCCTTGGTATAAAAATATAATTTCTAGCATTTCAAAGCTATTTTGAAGAACTATAATTATTTGTTCCATGTTCGTGAAAATTTCAAAGTCAGCAGATCCTATAGTGAATCGCTTGATTATAAATAACATGGTATATTCTTTTGCCAGGTTGAAATGAAAGGTAGTAAATGTTAGGTAAGCAATATCGACAGGCATCCTTATAACTTAATACTTTAAAATTTGTCAGCTCCAAGGAAACGTGGATGACGGTAAAGTATTCCTTGAAAAAAAAAAGACATTACAGGCGATTGATCAAGTTACCGAGTTTTTCGAACATGTCATAGTTTCGTCTGAACTCTGGTTGCATAAACATTGTACAACAAGAAGTTCACAAAATGAGCTTGTGGAAACATTTTTTTTATTCTTTTTAGGAGTTTCGTTGAAAAGTTGTATATCACTCTGAAAACTCTTATTCTTAGTATCTAATAATAGGTGATCAGTGAGTGAGAAGAGGCTTTTTAGGACATTGCGTGCGAGATTAAGAAGACAGAAACAGACCATTTTCCCGAGTTTGCACTTACCGCTGACAACAAAGACAACGTATTCTATTGTACAGTCTGCCTCGATATGAAGTTAGATAATCCTAATATTAAATGATTGTGACTTAAAAAGGGGGTGATCGAAAGGGGACTGGAATCGAATTCTACCATTCTCTTCCGAATGAGCACTTCGTGTACGAATGTTTGGTGGCCGTTTCCGAGAATCCTTTCAATAAAATAATGTCACTATGGGTTTGGATCTGTTGCATGATACTGAGGAGGGACAAAGAGACTTTGTATTTAAATTGATGATTGCTACACGTGAGAAATTTTGTATGGGAACTCTGATTTATTTTCATCTTATGACAACTCAATATGACTCAATTTAGATATTTCAGCGCTTTGGATCTAAATAAAGATTGCTTTGAAGACTTTATAAGTCAAAGTACTCTGCCTCGAAGAACACGTAAGAACTAACATCACTAAACGGGAATATTTAGATGACTGTAGAAACGTATTGCCTTGGTCATTAAATGAATTATATCTTGTGCATGAGATCGAGTGAAAGTTTAACATTCGAACATTTAAAAAGAATGCTGGAAATAATCACTCGAAGCCATTAAAAGTGAGACCGCATTAGACCTCTCACTCCATAAACATAACAACGTAACAAATTTCAAAGTTGAGAGGTTTGTATTTTGTAAAGTATTTTAACGTTGGACGAAATTTTTTGGAACATTTAAATAAGCATCTGAAATTAAAAATAAACTATCAAATACTGTTGCTGGCCAGAGTTTATCGAGCCAATGAATAAGGGGCCGTTGACATAAACTCGGGTTGGCAGCTAACCCGGGCCAGTACGTTAACCTGGGGTACGAAAAGGTTTTGTTCACATGGACCTGGGTTCTCTGTGATGCGAAGCATTTTTGGCCAACCAGGGTTGGCTGATCTGCCAGAAGACTGGTGTGGCATTGCCATTCAAACCTTGGTTTTAAATTCCATTCCTGCTTTATACTGCTTCATTAGATGGACAAGTTGCTCAACCTTTCAGCGACCCGAGCACTAAAATTAGCTTAAATTTTCTTCGTTACCGGCTGCACACCACGAATATATATTTTGAAGCCATCTTGAAGATTCCGAATTCACCACCACTTTACATGGACAAGGGTTAAGTGTACCCGTGTTTACATGGAAAAAGTTTGCCAAATTCCAACCCCTCGAGATGGGTCGACCCGGGTATTGAAACGGGTTACCCGTCAGGAAAGGGTTGACCCAGGTCAGACAACGGGTTCATGTATTGCCGGCCCCTAACTTATACGTCTAAATAGACAAGCTTATAAAGACTACCGCGGTGTGTGCATGATCTTAAAATCATTAATCCCAGCTTTATGAATTGCTGTATATCAAATTATCATTCACTGCAAAGTGGAACGACTTATCTTTCTTGTATAAAGTAATAAATTTAGAGCAAGTCTCATATTTATGACTAGTAATAAATGGGACGCTGCGTCGGTGTTTCTACAGAAAGTTGTAAATAGATTTGTAAATCATATACACCGTAGAAAAATGAATAAAAGACTGACGTTTCGGACTCAAAAGGCCTTCGTCGGAGTGAGTGTGTGGGATATGAATAGTGAGGTGTTTATATAGTGAGACAAAGATAGATAACGTAACGAGATAGGTATGTGGGAATACAAAAGGGAATAAAAGGATAAAGATGAGTGAAAAAAATATGTAAAGAGACAAAAGCTTCAGAAACGACATAAACCTTTAATTGCCTCATCCACTTCTTCACTACTTTTTACATAAACAGTTCGACAACAATCCGCCATATCCATGACAATTTCTTTATTTACATTTTTATTCGCATTTTTCCTGCCAAACGTTCGTCCCCGAACTGTTTGTTCGAGAGAGAATTCGATTCCAGTCTCCTCTCGATCCCCTCCTTTTGGGGTAATACTATTAAGTCACAACCATTTGATTTCTGAATGCCAATGTAGTTTTACACTACTTACAACTATGTTTATTGTTTGAGGTGTGACTTATCGCTTTCTTTCACACGTATTTTTGAATACTTAACAATAAAACTAGGCTAGGACTGTATAAAGTGAATCTGCAGTCATTTTAATCAGCGGCAACTGGGAATTCGAAACTGGTTAATTCAAGCCAAGGCTACCGCCAAGCAAGATCTTCGAAAGCTATCTCTTTCTTCTTCTTCAAAATAGAAACAAACGGCAAAAAAAGTTGCAGTAAAACTAAACTAGCTGTAATTTTTGGCTTCGCTAAAGTTTATATCATGCCAGTGTAAATAACTTTGTAAATTGTAACACCGTTTTTGAAAAAAGACTGACGTTTCGGACTAAAGTCCTTCGTCGGAGTGAGCGTGTGGGAAATGAATATTGAGGTGGTTATATAGTGAGACAAAGATAGATAACGTAATGAGATAGGTATGTGGGAAAACAAAAGGGAATAAAAGGATAAAGTTGAGTGAGAAAAAAATATGTAGAGACAAAAGGCTTCAGAAACAACAGACGATGGTTAATTAAATAGGAAACGTTCGTTAATACCGTGGGGTATCATGCCTTTGAATAGTTTCAAGTTTGACCCAGAATGAAAGTTTTAACTGTATCAACACTATTTGCTTCAAAAATGGAACCCTCGGTTACGTAATCAAACCGAGAAAACAGCAGTTATTCATTATAGTAAGCATTCTGCCTAAAAAGGAAATCTCGTGTGCTTATAAATGTTTTGGTTTCCGAAAATCAACTTAATCAAAAACCTTGAGATTGATAAACTAAACAGCGTTCCTGTGATATTAGAGACTTTACATGAGAATTAGTGTATGGCTCATCAACGATTTTGTAATGCAATTGTTTTTAGTTTTTTTTTTGAAGCAGGAATATATTTTGGAAACTATAGGAATAGGCTCAAAAGTTTTTTTCAATTTCTTTGCTTGACAAGCTTTCTCAAGTCTTTAACTCAAATCTTATCTGTTTTTTTTTGGCAAAGGTTGCCCTATGTTGGATATTAGTAATTGTAAACAAACGTATCATCGCTTTTTTTCCTTGAAAAGTTTTTTCAAGCAAGTCTTGAACTCGATTGATGTTAGTTCAAAAGTTGACTAAAGTTGTACGCTCATGAACCATATTGTAAACATTGACATCAGCAAAAAATTTCCTATCCAAGATGAAAAATACCTAGTTATCTTTTAGCTCGACCAACTCATTTGACAGATTTACTTTGTTTACTGCTCTTAAAGGAAAAATGAATTCTGCTTTTAGATATTTTTTAAAATCTAAATTTAGCAATGTTGTTTACAAGATGCCAGATTACAAATCACCAAAATACCAACTAAATGGCCAGTTTTTGCGTTTGCTTTTCTAGAATTGTTCAGAACAGCTGACTCGGACAAGAAGATCAAGCACAATCTAGATGAGTAATTGCCAAGGAGTCTTGGTTCCAGCCGGATTGTCGTTCCTCACCATGGCTGTATGTGTGATACTCTCGTTACTTACGGTCAGCGGAAACTCTCTGGTTCTTCTAACCGTTATCAAAAATAGCAAGAACAGGTTCAGGACACCGTTCATTATCTTTTTGGCCAACATGTCTCTAGCTGACCTAATCATCGGAATTATGGTAGAGCCTATATCGGTGTACACTGCAGCAAGAGAGGATCTCAAATTAGAGGTGCCAACACTTCCCCTCGTGCAATATTCCTATTTCTTCTCTTCCACGGCTTCCGTACTCAGTTTGGCTTTAATGACCACAGAGCGTTACTTCGCTATATCCACCCCGTTGTGGTACAGGTCCAATGCCAGCTCCTCCAAAGCGTTTGTAATATCTGGTCTGGTGTGGATTACAGGAATAAGCTGCAGCACCATCTACTTCAGAGTTGGTTTTATCAGCTATGCGTTTGTATTTGGTCACACGGCAGTCATCTTTACACTTTCCATATTTCTTTTTACGTCTATCCGTACAGTGCAGACGGTAAAACTACAGCTTCTTAAACCAAACAACACTGACCAGATGAGAAACGCCACCAAAAATATTTTAATAAGGCGGAAACAGAGACTTATCAAAACACTGTTGTTTTTGATTATCTTCTTCCTTATCGGCTACATCCCTTCTTTTTTCATGATATACTTCATGAATTTTTGTTACTTCTGCAGTTGTGCTATTATCCGTTGGTTACGTGATCTGCACTTTCTTATGATTCTAAGCAATTCCTGCGTCAATCCTTTTATTTATGCATTCCAAATGCCAATATTCAAAGAAGATTTTTCGAACATTTTGTGCTGTAAATCGGATGCAACAGCCAATTGGCAAGATGCAGATGAGAAACCAACCAAAACTCGGAATTATTTGTGCTTTACCATTAATAAAATGAGCTCGCGTGTTGGTATTGAAGAAATCGCAGCTAAAACTTTAACCTGCATTCCAGAAAGAAAGACAAACGTTAAGCCATTAGCCTGATGGCTCATTTTTTATATTTGCTGACAGACTGGATTTTAAAATTATGGATATCAAGTAACCTTTCTTGTGTTGCTTGATATTACTCTTTTCATGTTAATAACTGATAAATATTTGACAATTTATACTCCCGTAGTTTCCAACAGTTGCTCTTGTGCATGGCTGACTGGTTCATCTTACGTGTCAACCGCCGTACAACTTCAAATGTCTATTTTTAAAAAAAAAAAAATTACTAAGTACGCGGTGCGTGCATGTTGCATGCCATCTGAAAACTTCGGGACAAATAGTATAAAAGTATAAAAGTTGTTTTGTGCTATGTCGTACAAAGGCAATGCTTAAATCTACACTTGAGCAATACAGTTTTTGATTTATGCAGATATATTCAGGCCCGGTTCAGACGTCGATCTTTTCATGTACCGAACCTAATGTTGCTATTAAGTACATGAAAAGTTCGACGTATGAATCAATTAATAATAATAATAATAATAATACAGTTCCTAAAAACGCATTATACAAAAGTCTCAATGCTTTTTACATTAAAACTAATTATCATAAAAATCCTAATTTTAAAACTT
>JAOBAY020118039.1:0-27000 GCA_025331085.2 Zoanthus sociatus | reverse complement strand
TCCCCGAAGGGAATTTTTGCTGTCTCGAAAGACATAGTTTGCTCCCCGAAGGGAATTTTTGCTGTCTCGAAAGACATTGTTTGCTTCCCAAAGGGAATTTGAGATCACTAGAAAGAGATTATTTGCTCCATGGGTGGGATATGATCCTGGTAAACGACCAAGGAAGTTCAGATTGTGAACGCTTTCGCCATTGCTAGTAATCAAACGCTCGGATTGAGTTTGAGTTCTGTTGACAAAGAAATGCCTTAATCGGCCAAAAACACTGAAAATTGCTTTACCAAAACACATTTCAGAAATATATTGAAACTTGTGCCTCGTTTTTTGATGAAGAAATGCTTTAATTCGCATAAAAAGAGAACAAAAAGACAACTCACCTTTCAAAACATGTAAAAATGGCTTGTTGATTAGTCCTGACTTGAAGCACATGGCAAATCGTGACACTTCGTAGAAACGAATACGCTACGACAGCCGTCCGCGTCCGCCGACGAGAAATCTCGGCAAATGGTCGATATTACAGACACTCATTCAAACTGATGACATAGTGCGGTAGAAGCCTCTTCGAGGCTTTACCCACAACAAAAACCGAAGCATGTTTATCATGAAAAGATAAAAATGATGTTTACTTTAACTAATATTGATATTAAGACAGATGGTAACTTTCAATTTACTTTATTGGACTGCAGTGGGGAAACATGTGACATTAATTTTTTGTACAGTCTGTGATTCATTTACTTTGTTATTCTTACAGATTCCACGTGCCCCCCTGCCTTTCTGCAGTGTGCTGCGTGGACATTTCCAATGATTCCTGGTAGGTCTCCAGTGCTAAACACAGAACCTCACACCTACATGTTCCCTGACATTACAATTGATGCAACTAAACCACCACCTGCGAGACCTACTGCACCCAAAGCGTTTGCCTCTGTAGGTCTCATCCTAAACCCAACTATAACAGAACAGGACAAGAACAGGTTTGAGAGAATTCTCAAGTGTTACACAGACTTCCATCATTATACACCACCACCACCACCACCACAAGACATTGGTCAAGCAACTGTGACAGAGGCAGATAGAAGGGAGATTATAAGTCCAGCTGTTGGAAATGGGTCAGTTGCTCAAGCTGGGAGGGAGAGTTCTCTTGAGTCAAGATTGTCGACGCATGTAGTTCATCCAATAGAAGGGAAAGAAGAAGAGAGGAATGACGATGTAAGTTAAGAATCTTTCTCTGTCTAGGATAAGCAACATACTGTACTAAGAGAAATTTAAATTTAGCTTTTGATGTGGGTCCAAGCTAAGGAAAAGGAATCATTTGGATCAGTATTCTTCGGCAGTGGCAGACTCCCTCAAATATGTAAATGGCTAAATCCTCTACGAGCCTAGTGGCCCATGGATTAATTAATTTCCATGATTAATTCCATGATCCCTAGGCTTTCTTGAGACCAGTGTATTCCTGGTCCATATTTCCTGAGCTGTTTTTCTGAACCGGTGAAAGTTACAAACTCAAACTTTGTCAAGTTTTTCTCCAATAGGTATGTACATATGTGCATGCATGTGACGCCTTGATCAGTGGTCATTGCATTAAAAATCATTTGTCGTTACAAATTTGTTTGGGATAAAGTAACTTCAAAAAAACATGACTTTATCAATGGTGCACACAACTATAATTTCTTTAGGTATTGCAAGTAATATTCACTTATACAAAATAATATTGTTAGGAGAATCTCTTATTTGATCAATATCAATAAAGTCAAGTGTTATGAAATATTATAATCAAAATACATTAATTATAATAACCAACTAGGCGAAGAGACAACAAGATTCAAAATACATTTCTTGATAATTAGAAAAAAGGAAATCAGTGTATTAATATAATCTCTAAAAATATAGATACGATAAGGACTTTAGAGGTGATTGCGTACTATTCTAAAACACTGTGGACAAGGGGCTAAAACGGGGGCTAAGATTAACTTAAGGAATCATCTTAAATTTTTCAGTTTGTGTCGGAGAATCATTTCGGATATCCACTCATTTAAACAAGGTTCAGTTATTAAAAAACGCTCTTAAAAACATGATTTTATGACAAAGAGTGATGCATGGTACTCACGCCCTTCTGGACAAGGTTTGGAACACACCAGTTACACCTACCATGATATTGTAACTGTGTTGATAGAAGTTCGTTAATAGTTTTATAACATATTCAGGGTTTTCGTTAGGAACCGGCCGGCGGCCAGTTTGACCGCTTCAGATACGATTCTGGTGGGTTCAAATTCGCTAATATCTTATTTTTTTTTGGAAGATACATTTTTTCATAAGTGATTATTATATATTGTGACACGAGTTTCCACATTTACGTCCACTAAAATACAAACGGAAGCCTTCGGGGTCATGGGCCTGTTACTTTCCCATGTGAACCTGTTACAAAAATTATTAATGAAAACCCTGCATTTCCTTCTGGTTTTCTTTTGTTTTGATGATTGTTGTTGTTGCCTACCATACAGGTGATTTCATTTTCATTAGCTACATAAGATCATAATCTTGAATAAGTCACACTTTTTATCACAACAAAATGTAACACAATTGAAAAAATAGGCTGAAGTACTGTACTGCATCAATAACAATAAATACCGTATTTTGCCACGTATAACTCAAACTTTTAACACAAAAAATTCATGTGTAAAAATTAGCACTCGACTTATACACGGATCAAAACATGAATTTTTTTAACACCCTTTAAATTCTATTTACTGTAAAACGTTTAAAATTAGCATTTACATAAGTACTTGAAGCTAGAAAGTATTCTGTAATCTTGACAGAACAGTAGGATGTGTACAATCAATTACCGTCACGGTTTACTTTCCAATGTTGTGCCTGTTTCTCAAATTTTTATTACAAACTAGGTATTTTTATCTTGCAATTTATACTGAGGTCAACTTATACACAGAAACTCTAAAACTTGCACATTTTTGGCTGCAAAATGGGGAGTCGACTTCTACCTGGTGTCAACTTATACAGAGCAAAAAACAGTATATAAACTTATTTCTGAGACCTGAACTACTGTAATGATTGCAATTATTATACTGCTACAGTCGCAGTACTTGATTAGGGTTTCGACCTAGAAACTGAGAAATAAGGTGAACATAATTTACATGTATTTGCTGTTCAAGCTCAAGCACTACATTTTTTGTGAAGATTCAAATTTTTGATATTGAGAATAACTAAAACTAATTATTATTAAATTACTCCACTCATGGCTCACTCACGAGATCTGTAAAGCTTGTATCCTTAGCCCTGAGTAATCTTTTTTTGTTGGTTCTTGAAAATCAAGCCACTCATCTTCCTCCTGTTGACACCATAATAAATACTATTACTTTAGAAAACACTTTAACAGTCAGTTTAAATAGAGAAAATCTTGTTAACAATTTTTATATCTTCTCCACATACACACTAACCCCAAACCTTTGTAAAGTGGGAGACATCTTTGTAAGTTCAGGAGCTGGAAGTACAATTCATGAGTTATGACTTTCCTACCATTTTATGTGGCGGGAAAGTCTCATGTTTGCATCACCATTCATTGGCTAAGTTGCGCCAATAGGAAGATTGTTTATATCATTGTTCAAGTTGAAAGGCAAATTGTTAGTGTTTTCAATCTTGGGAGTTAGAGTAATATTTATGACACAAATCAACAAAAAGACAAGGAGAAAGTCCGTTTTATTTTTTTACTAAGTATTCAATATTAGTGGACTTCAAAAGAGGGAGATTTAAGTACCATGGCAGGAGGACATGAGATGACCGCCAAAAGTGGGAATGTTGCCTTTTGTTGCCATCTATATTTCAACATACATGTACTGTTATTACTCCAGTTACAAAAGAAAAAAAAACTAAATCCTTTACGAGCCAAGTGGCCCATGGAGCCGGCGCTTATCTCCGGTTTCTGTAGTATTAAGCGGATGAGAATCTTTGACTCCCCCTGGATGGGACACCAACCCATCGCAGGTTAGCTCCCAGTAGATGCTGGTACTCATTTACCTACCCCGGAAGGATGGAAAGCTGAGTTGGCTTAGGCGAAAAAGAAGGTCACGCATAATTAATATTGAAATCGTGGCAAAGCCGGGATCCACTGGGGACCTTGTGGTTGGAAAGCAAAGCTCTTACAACTGCGCCTTGCATGAACGCCGACTTTCTCATTAGTATAAAATAAATTTATAAGCAAACTTGTTAAAGAGAAAACTTTGCAGTACCGGTACACCAGTTGATCATAGATAACCTTATTAAAATAAGCTGCCGCAATAAACTTACTATTTCGATCCGTGAGCAATTCAAACTGAGTATCTAAAACCAGGAGCCAGGAGCTTTGAGCAAATACGTATTGAAGCGCTGTTATTTGTGTACGAGGTCCAATTGTTAAATAGTATTAAATTATTCCTTGAACTGCGAGTTTAACACCAAAATTCGCTCATTATGTCATTGATGTTTTTAGCTTGTCAGTTAAATTATTGACATTGTAGTATCCTTCCAGAGTATCCTTTCAAGGCTTTAAGACAGTCCTTCAGTACTTATATGGTGGAATCACAAGCATTAATGTTGGTTTGGCCAGTATCTAGTAAGTACTTGCTGGTAGGAGATAAATAGACATTATTACGTGTCAAGATCCAGATATCGTTTTTATTAACGAGTTTTGGTATCAAAGCGTGAACAAGCGAGTGAACAAAACAAGTAAATAAAAACGATATCTGGACCTTGCCATGGCATAATTTGTTTGCTATATACTAAGACAAATAAAGTTACACAAAAATGAAGACAAATTTTGTTTTATTTTTGAATATGACAAGGCTTGATACAAGTATAAATGACAAGAAGAGATAAGCTTAAAACTTGCAAACATATATGCAAAACTTCCTGCGCTCTCATCAGAACAAAAACAGTGATTGGTTAAGTGAATTACATCGGGTCATTTGATTGGAAGAAAATGCCGTGAAGTAATTTCGTATCACTTTACTGATACGATATCTCTTCACGGCTTTATCACACGGATATCCTGTCGCAGTAATGAATAATAAAAAGTTACTGTTTTACAAAGATCTTTGTGAACTAAATAGCGTGAAGAGATACTCGTATTATTTTAGCTAAAGGACACAAAAAAAGACAGTGAGCGCTGGTGAAATGATTGTGGTTATGTGTGCTTAGGTCAATTAAAGTATGGGCTGACCACAGTTGGCGCTGTTCTTGAAAACCCTTTCCTGCGATAGCTCGGCCGTTTTATTAGTCAATCTTGTTCATCTTGGTGCCAAAATGTATGTAAAAGTTAAGGTATTTATTTCAGAAGAGTTTTTAGATTTGTTTTCATTTTCTTTTAAATCCCGTTTTTTCGTTTTTGAGGCAAAGATTAATGCGGTGTTTAATGTAATTGGATTGCCTTGCCGGCAAACTTTTTCTTCATTACTCTTCTCCAAACTGTGTCGACTTGATTGCCCCTTGAGTGAAATTAGTCAGCTAGATGTTCAGAATGTGCTTCTTTAAATACAGTACATTTAAGATCAAAGTCAGATTTTCTCAAACTATCGCTTTTATAAAGAAATATCTTGAAGAACATAATAATAGACAGTTTTGGCAAAAACTGAAGTGATTTATGATAATTTTTCTTGCCTCACAACGGGTTTTTAGTTTTCTCTGCTTCTTCCCACGAAAAATTCCCGCTTCTGGTTGGCAGAAAGTTCATCTCGTAATAATTGCCAAACAGTTTTTGTAGCTCTGCTTTAATCTAATCCGTTGCGGAATGCTCCTATTGTTAGTACGGAGATCTTTTGTGCTGCGTTAATCCACTGGTGTTAACGCGACCTATGTGCGTTGCATCTTAACATATATAATAAATAATATAATAATATGATAAAACTAATGATAATAATAATTATTATTATAATAATTATTATTATAATAACAATAATAATAATAATAATAAATACTTTAACGTCAATTGAGAAGGAAATGGTTGCCTATTCTTCCTAGCATGAGGCTAATGTTTAATCGCTTGACGGCTTACATCTTGGCGTGAAAATCGAATTAACTTATTGAATATTTCAATATCTTCAATGGACACTTCCAATATCATCAAAATAAATCTGAGATCACAGTTTTCAAGGTCTCTGAACAACCTGACAACCTGAAATTGCAAAGAAAAAGCGTAGAACAGTCACCTATTTAAACTGGCTGGTTGTGTTGACAAGTCATACAAAGCTATTATGTGATGATTATGATGGTGACATCTGGTGGTGTTGATGGTGATGGTCGTGTTGATGATGATGGTGATGGTGATGGTGATGGTGATGACGATGATGATGATGGTGATGATGATAATGATGGTGATGATGATGGTGGTGATGATGATGATCATGGTAGTGGTGATGGTGATGGTGGTGATGATGATGGTGATAATGATGGTGATGATGTAACCCTTATGGTGATGGTGATGATGAAGGTGATGGTGATGTTGGTGATGATTGTGGTGATAATGATGATGATGATGATGATGATCAGGATAATAATGATGATGATGATGCTGATCAGGATGATGATGATGATGATGATGCTGATCAGGATGATGATGATGATGATGATGCTGATCAGGATAATAATGATGATGATGATGATGCTGATCAGGATGATGATGATGATGATGATGCTGATCAGGATAATGATGATGATGATGATGATGATGCTGATCAGGATGATGATGAATATGATGATGATGATATTGTGATGAGGAAGTGATACAATTATGTTGATGATCATAGTGAACCAAATTACAGCTAGAATTGTGTACTAAAATCATTTAAAAATGTATCTTAAATGCAATTAAATCTATTGATTAAACTTTCTGGGCTCTGCATTAATGCTGTGTTCATCTCTTGCCTCCGATATTTCCAGTGAAGTGCTACCCCTTGCTGATATGTATGGTTTGCACGGACTGAAGGAAGTTGTGACTGCATGTTTGAAGATTGAACGGTGCCATCTCTTTCACAAGGTTAACGTCAGTTATCGTTTTTTAATCTTTATTATTTTATCAAAAGTGTAACTTTTCAGGGTAATGATCAACCTCAGAATTATTGTAGTAATTATATTGGTAACAGCAGCAACTACAATAACAACAAGAACAACAACAATAATAATAATAATAATAATAATAATAATAACAATAATAAACCTATTTATCATTATTATTATTATAATAGCGCTACTTTTCTGAAATTTTGATAATAACTTTATGTTTCTCATAATTTTCAGCACCTATCCGTGCTTGCACAAATAGATTAATTTAAGAATGGATAATCGATAAAGAATGAATTGCAGCAAAGCATGTTTGAAATTTTAGCACATGTTATACGCGAGCTGTGCTTAGTTCCGTTAGAGTTTGATGAAATGGTGTATGAATAACATATCGTTAGAAAAAATAGTCCGACAGTTACTTGCCAAAACTTAAAAATACTACAATAAATTGACTTAGATTTGCGTACTAAAAACAACATAAACCAAAGTATACCGATACATACGTGGAATTGCAGAATGTGTCATCACACATTGCAAGAATTTTGAACCATTTTCTGATCGAGACATATACCATTGATAGGGATGGAAGTGGGATTTTTGGTGCTGTTATAAGATCGAACTTAGAATGTTTTGCTTTGCAGTGTCAGGACACCCAACCTCGACACGAAACTAGGATTACATTTTTCCTTGTCAACATGACTTACTATGTTTTACTTCATAAGTTGAAATTGTTTTTGTTTTTCATTCATTCATTTATTGGGAAAAATCAAGAAAAATTACAATAGCATTAATGCTAATCGTAGTGGGTAGCTTGAAGATTCAGGAGAAAATTAATATTTACATTGCTGCTTCAATTACAATCTATTATACTATAGATACTGTAAATAAAAATATTAAATTTCAATCCAATTTATTTCCTAATAATTTTGTACGTATACGTACATGTTTAATGTAATTATTATTCTATTTAGTAAGGTAAGCAATTTACGGAAACAATTTTTGTATTATTTCGGGGATACTGTACCTTCATGATCATTCTCCGTTTTTAGAATGTTTCTAAGCAATGCATGTATTTGTTATTAGAATTTACATTTGCTGTCATTGCTTAAATAGTGGGATAGACTAAGACAATTTCAGATAGCTGGTCCAGATCGTGATAGATCATGTATAGATAATTTCATATTTTGAAATTTGTTACTTCTAAATGTGATTGTAATTTTAAGTTAAACTCTTTGCATTTGGAAAACCCTTGCCTTGTTATTTTTTTTATGAGATTTAGCTAGGTCTCTAGTTGATATTAACGTAATCTTCCCATTACCAATGGAGTTATTGATTTTCTACGGTTTCTGTTGTGTAATCATGCACAGAATATTTAACGTCTTCAACCAGTTACCGATATATCGGGTAATTAACCCTGTAAACAGAAATTATTACTCGTTATAGGACTTGGTATGGATGGAAAATTAAGTCAAATTTTGGTGGAAAAGAATCTCACGCAATTTTAAACCGGATTGGTGTAACTAGCATGCAATAGTGTTATGGTGTACCAGACCAAATTAATGTGTAGGGGCATGGATCCGACCGACCCTCAAATTTTAGTTTTAGTTTTGGATTTCTCTTTGCGCATGGAGAAAACATGTATTCTTTTACCAAAAAAATATATTTCTTGTTGTTTTTTTTTTCTCCCTTGCTCATTAAAGTTAAATAAGTGCATTCTTACCTTTTAGTAACGTTGAAATTTCAATGTCTTAACACATGACGTGACATGGTTCTGATTTATGTAAATTACATTTTTTTTATTTTCGTTTTTTTTCGAACGACCGGTCCAGCAGTTCATCTTATAAACTGAAATCTCTCTATTATCCATTACTTTTAGTGATCCTTATGTTTTAAATTGTTTTGTTTGTTTGCATCTTATTTTTTTTTATCTTTTTACTACGCATTCTTAGTTATTGTAAATAGTTTTTTAAGTACTATCTGATATATGCATTTGGAAGATATTGTGAGTTTGTTAATATGACTTTTTGTAAATATGCTATTATTATCATCATCATCATTGTCATTATAAATATTATTATAGTAATGTTATATATTATGTTTTGATATGATCAGTAATGGCGCCAATGTTATATTGTTGCCATGATTTAGTATATCAGCTTGGCGATATTTTCTCAGGTAATTATTATAATTTTGCAGCCATGCAAGACATGCATTAGCAGCATCTGCCAATGTCTAGAAGTGTCGGAAACCTTTCGCTTGATTGAATTGAAAGAGGAATGTATAAAGTAAGTGCAGCCACACCCAACCATTTCACAACACGAATCTGATAAACATGGCCTCCCCTGGTGCACTATCTTTGTGTCCATGTTGTTTTATTTCCTGCAATGTATGATCTTACAGGCTATGGTTGGCTCAAAGCCAATATCACAATAATGACTTATATCCTTTTAAAGCTTATTCTTATTAAGAAAAGAGTATATACTATATATGCTGACGAGCATACCCTGGCGAAACATTTATATATTATTATAGTGATCGTCTTACTTAATTTCATGTTAACAGGTGGATTACAAAGTATTTTGAACGTGTGTGCTGCAAAAAAGAGTTTGCCAACCTTGATAAGAACTTGCAAGATCAAATACTGGAACAACTAAAGACAGGAACGGTATGTAACATTTATCTTCAATGTTTCATGTCTTATGACTTTACATCTACCATTTTGTTACCAGAAGGAGAAAGAATCGATCGATGATGCTCTGTACTTAAGGTGCAGTATAAAAGTCTCCAACTAAGAACTTAAAATTCCAACAAGTTCTAATTTTGAAATACGCACGACCAGAAGTTTCTCAAGAAATAAGATTATGTGAATTCTCCAACCAAAAACAAGATTGAAGATGAAAACCATATGATTTTTTTTTCAGTAATACTTATAAAAACATAAGAGAAACATATTTTTTTAAAGAAGGCACACTTCTAAATATTAACCCTACAATTAAAGATCAACTCGTTAAATGTGTCTTTAACACTTCAAATCGATTTGCATCTTGGTTGATGGATCGTAATATATTTGCATTCCAGCCATCAATATTCTTCTTGGACTGCGCCATCTTTTTTTCCTAGTCCCCTGTCTGGGTTTGGCCAGCATTTTCTACTACCTTTTCCGTGGTCGGATAAATTAACTGATACCCTGTATCTAGTACCACCCCTCGCCCGTCCATCCAAGTCCAAGCTTTCCACGATGAAGAGAACATATGGTCATCGTGCTTAAAGAGTCTGCCTAACTTTGAAAAATGCCGCTCTACATAATAGAAAATCAATCTTTTTTGAATAATGTTAGGGGAACAACTTGGACAATATGTTGTTTACCTCGATTGTCAAAGCCACAAATTCCTCCTACTATTGATTTGAATAAACAACAGACCTCAATCATTTTAGAACATCTTTTGAACTGATATAATTATGACATGAAAGTATATATTTGTCATCTCATTAACTCCATGCGTACCCAAATTTACGGTGTTCAACTTATCCTTAGAGAAAATAATGCCCTGGGATCCCTGCAGTTACCTCATACATTACATTAACTGGCTGCATTTCCAGCATGGTTAGTCCTTGTAGTGTAGTGGTTAACCCGTTGGACTAGTAAACCAAAGATGTGGGGTTCGATTCCTGACAAGGGCTTAAAAATTGTTTTCTCTTATTTCATTCATTGTTTTTCAACCAACTGATAAGATCATGATGCCTACTTTATTTTTGTCAATGGCTATGAAGTCATCAGGCAACCAAAAGTTCACATGCATTTTTTGTATCAACGTGCATAAAAGAAAACAAAGCTCTATTCAAATATGAAATATAACTTTTTGTATTTATCAAAAAAATGTTTGATTCAAACAAAAAGTCACCAATAACCTCATCTTGAACTTTGCTGTGGAAATAAAAATCACCAACAAGGTCCAAAATCAACCAACTATCCCCAGCAGCTGAATGCCATTTTGAACCCGATGGTCACATGCACAAATCAATTGGCAATGCACTACTTTGAATTCGAGAGAGACTATGTGAACTGCAAACTCAAAATTTAAGGAATTTTCCAGGTAACTCCAAAAACCCCTATTATTAAAGGAATCCCAGGCCAGGCCTGGAATAAGCTAAATCCTTTACGAGCCACGGAGCCCATGGAGAAGGCATATCTTTGGTTTCTATAATGTTAAGCGAATGAGAATCTCATAGATATCTGAACAGACAAAGCTATAATGCTGCTGAAAAAATAGCAAAACAGTTACTGTTCAGTTACTGTTATGACTCTCCCTGGCCAATACACTAATCTGTCGCAGGTTAGATTCCAGCAGATGCTGGTACTCATTTACCTGCCATGGAAGGATGGAAAACTGAGTTAGCTTAGGAAAAAAAGAAATTTGCACAAATACTCAAATCTCGGCAACCAGGGACTGAACTAGGGGCCTTGTAGCAGAGATCTTGCTGACTGTGGCAACCGCTACTGCCCAGGCATCGAATATTCAAGGATTTACTGGCTTTTCAGGTGGAATGCAAACCCTGTATTTACACAACTTGGAAACCAGTCACAAGATAGACAAGATATCTGGGGACTTTAAAAGAACCCATACACATCTATCATAAAGAGTAGTGATGATCCCAATGGTGTGTGGCCTATCTCCTCTAAATGAGAGCATTAAAAAAAACATTTGTTAGCCGCAGTAGCGGACGATCAAAGTCTCTCAACTGTTAGCTCTGTAATTGTTTGTAAAGCGCATTTGAATATTTATATGGATAAATGCGATATGCAATATATAAAACCAATAAATTTATTTTTCAGCCATTGTCAATGACCAATACTGAATCAATAGATAAAATTATTTTCATTTACAAGGATTTCCGTCTTGTGAATAACTTGTTTCGAACTTGGATGACTGTTACAATCTTATTAATGAAGTTCTATTTTTACATGGCAGCTACAAATTAGTGGAAAGCTTAGAAGATTTTGTTACAGTTTGAAAGACAACATGATTTATCAATATAAACTACTGCAGCACCTCAGCAGTGAATCGCATGGAAAAATCTACAACCAAATCACGTCAGGTCAAAAAATGGCTACTAAAAAAGTACACCAAAAATATTATCGATATCTTACCTGCAATTGTGATGTCTACACTCTCCAATTTTCCTCTGACGGAAGCAATGGAAAAATAGTATAACATATAAATATTTCAGAATATCATAACATTTCCGTCAAGATTTGATCTTGAAATGTTTCAAAAAAACAGTTGCTTACCCTCCGAATCGAGAGGCCAAGACATCTTCCAGTATCCTATTGTTTATCTCTAACAAAATCATTTTAAGATATCAGAGAAACGACAGAAATTTACGCAAAAGACACAACTTTCCCGAAAAAAATAAACCCTCCTCCCCAAGATGGCGGAAATTTCTTTTGATCACGTGACAAATGGCCTCGATTTGGCGAATAATCAATACAGTATGTTTAATTTCCGGTTTGACTTTTTATGGAAAATGCTGAGTCAAATATTAAAAAAATAGTACAATCTGAACGTTATATTTTTCGGACAATCTTGGAACTTTACTAAGGGTAGGGGCCATGCAAAATTTACTTCTATTCGGGGCCGAAGCAGAAATGCACGGAGCACACTTTTTCTGAGCAACATGGAAACGGGGCACAGACATTGTGTGTGTTGGCGGCGGGGCAAATTGCATTCTTTGAGGGTTAAATTCTCTTTTCAGCTCATACCAATACTGACCCAAAAACAACCTACACAATGCCAATGTACAGAGTCAGGTCAAGTTGAATACTATTTAAATAAAATAACTAGCGGTAAACTAGTGTGATCTGCGTCGGTGTTTCTAAAGAAACAATTTAGCGATAAAAATGCATGTTGATTATACACCGTATAAAATAAGAGAACACTTACTCAGTTACGCGTTAGTCCTACGTCCTCCTCCTTTCCTTCTAAGAAGGCTCTACTCGCAGGATAGGAGGAAGTCTTCTTCATAAATAAAGACATAATAAAAGAATTATACAAAGCTTCACGAACCTTGAAAATCTGAGATCAACTAACCAAAATGCAAAATAATCTTGACGCCTTCACAGTGACTGAGTTAGTTGCCATTTAGAGTCGTTGTTTAATTTCGATGTTTTTTCCTCTTTAGGTTTTCTTCCAACTCAAGTTAAATTTCCTTGTCCATTCTCACAAAAAAATTTTCTCAAAAAAAAGTTTTTGATTGATCTTCATTGAAAATGTTTGTTTTCTCTTTGTTTTTCTCTATGTTTTCCTTAAACATAATCTTCAAAGAGCGCATCCCTCACAAAGGCCGTTACCCTGCCAGTGGTGCCTCCTTAGAAGGAGGCTCTGCTCGCAGGGTAAGGCCGTATGTTGAATTTACGATCCGGCGATGTCAAAATTCAACAACAGTGCACAATGCCCACAGTTATGATTGCCACACGCAAGCATCGCGGGCCTGTTTCTAAAGCTAAAGTCGTCCTTTGAGTATCCCCATTCGTTTTTATGGGAGTCTATCGCTACCGCGAGCAGTTTATCGTGACCAATGGTATATATAGCTTAATCGAATGAACAATCTACCGAGAATCATGGAATCATCAAATCAGGTATATCTCATGCTGGTGTACAGAGTCATCATAGTATATAGTTAGACGCGATCGTGATAGAGAAGGAGTATTTTAAAATTTGTTTCCGCTCAGCAATTATATATGTTTTAATTCAAACGCTGAAACAAACCAGTTGAACAGAAAGTCACTCTGGTAATTTATAATAAACGAATCAATACTAGAGATGACTTACAGGGTTAAAATTATTTGTTATGCAGTATTACTTGTCGTGCATGCTGATGCAATTTATATTATCATTTTCCCGCCTCCCGTTTTGCACGAATACAGATACACTCTTTTTTGTTGATAAAAACAAACTTAATAAGAACATTGAGGCTGAAATCGCTCGAAAAATAAGAACAATTTAAGAATAATCTGAGGCTGAAATAATTTTCTTAGTAAAAAAAAAATTAAAAAAAATTAAAAAGGAATAAATAATAAATAAAAGGAACATGCACAGCAACAAACAAGCATCAGACCGCGACGACAGTGTAATGCTAACGATTGTTTTTTTCAAAATTCAAGTAAATTCTTTCAGATGCAACATCACTCAACTCCAATATCAAACTTTTTCTGTGTAAACTGTAACGAGGGTATTAAAGAGGAACTGAACCCTAAAATTAACTTTTGTCAACAAAATCTTTAAAAGTGTGAAAACGATATTCAAACATTTTTTCCTCGTGTCGCGCTGATTTTCCAAGAAATTCGAGTTTAAAACACTTGTGGTTTTTCAGGATGCTTTTCTTATAGGCTAGGATTTCCTTGCACGCATCACAGAACAGTTTCCCGTTTAGAAGGCACAAATGTTCATTTGGGAATTCCTTAAACCGATCATGAAGATTCTTGTTCTTTGGTTCAGAGTTTCCCCTTTCTTTGTATTTTCCTTGTTCTGTTTAAGAGTACGTTCTCTGGATATCGCAGCTCTAGGTACAGTATTGACGATGTTGACTTTGAAAAAACTTGTATAAATTGATCGCAACACAACTGCGTGGCAAGTAATACGAAAATCTTACACAACTTTCATCTAAAACTTAAAGTGTGGCACAGAGCGCGCGTTCATTTTCCCGCCATAGGGACGAGTGCAAGCAAGACGTGCGAATAGACTATTTTCGCATTGCAGATGCCGCTAACTTCAATGACAACGAATTCAGTTTTTGCAGTCTTAGCCTCTATATGAAGTTAAATATTCCCAATAAGGCCAAATAAAAAAAAAATATTTGTGTTTCCAGTTACATTGCCTCTAAAAATTAGGCTGGGTAGGTAGGATTATTTTTCTATTTTTCTGAAATAATTTCATTTTGCCAGAACTGCTTTCCGCAACAACAGAACTGGTAAATTTACATTTCTAATTCAAAACAACTGTGAAATGATAGATGTGAACGTACATACACATTACGGGGCAGCAAACGTTACAAAAACAACTTGTTTCCAAGCTTTTATCAGTCTTAAAAACAAAATTAGTTTATAAATTACAATAAAAATAGACTTGAAACTGAAAGTTTTTTTCTGCAAAAAGATCAAATGTAGAAAACCAAAAACAACAATAAAAAAATTAGGGTCGCCGGCGACCAAAAATTAGGGACGGCTGATAACCCGAAACACACATATTTATTTGACCTAAATAACAACGTAGTTTTCAGTACACTACTTACAACTATGTGTGTTATTGAAGGTGTGACTTCTCGCTCTCTCTCACAAGTATTTTTGAATATTTCACAACAAAACAAGGATAAGACTGCAAAAACTGAATTCGTTGTCACTGAAGTTAGCGGTATCTGCAATGCGAAAAATTAATGGTCTCATTCAAGAACGCGTTTTTATTCGGAATAAGAATACAATAAAAATAAAGGATAAACAACTTATCACTGCTGTTTTTAAAAATAATATATTTCTTTAGAATTTAGTAAAACCTCACAAAGATCAACGGATTGTATAAGATTAATTGTTTTTCTTTCCTGGAGATATATCCACGTCGTAAAAAGTATGGTAATAAAATAAAACCCAAGACCACATGACGCCCAGCGCACAGTATACAGAGGTCATCATGAGCGGAAGAAAAGGATATCTACGGGCCAAACCGGTCAGCGGATGCAACATGGTACAGTATATGTGAAGAATCACCAAGCCGTACAAATACAAGGCCTCGTACCACCTGATTAATGGTAACTTGAACAAATCCATAAAGCTTTTTTCTTTCGTAGAAGATTCGCCACTGAAATTAGGAGAAAAAAGGCAAAAAGCAAAGTTAATTCAACACATTTAACTTAAGCAAATCGTAAAACTTCTAAATCAGTAACTAGTGCACTTCTATTTCAACTCCATGGTTTAGAATACAACACAACTAAAAAACAACACAGCAATAATGCATCAGAATAGAGTGTAAAACAATACACTGAACCAAACAAGGTTGAATACAATACAATACAATACAATACAATACAATACATAGTAGTTGTGCAACGCTTTCGAGTGGAGTACCATGAAATAAATCACGCGTCAATTGTATTTTCGTTATACAGAACACGAGCTTTTAGGCGACTAAAATAATAGTGGCAAATTGCATTTTCCACGTTGTGCACATATTCCTCATGATGCTACTTGAAGATAGCTGAATCTGAAATAAAATTATTGCAAACATTTCTTATCATGCAGACAGAAATGAACGAGGACTACCCAAACTTTACCTGAAATTTTTTTTTCCGAGGAGTTTTGAAAGATATTTTTATACAAGTGGCAGGGTTTTATAAGAGATGTGGCAAACATTTACCAAGAGTTTTATTTATTGAATCAGAACTGAAGAAATGTAGTTTCTCTATAAATACTTCCATTCCTCCGTTGGTTAGGGATGGTCCAAAGTTAAAATGTAGCGACGATTTTGGGAATTGTTCACTTTCTTCTTTAACTGCGAGGACTGTAAATATATTTGTATTTTGCGCAAGAAACTCACGACGTTTCAGGGCTCGAAATTAAGAAAAATTCATGGTCGCATTTTTGCGACTGGTTGCAAAATTTTAGTCGCAAAGTTAAAAAAAGTTGAAAAATAGTGGTAAGGTAGCGACTTCTGGCGGATAATTTTTTTTACTGTATTATCTCTAAGAGATGGAGGATTGGTCGGAAAATTGCGACCGCTGTTGAAGTTTTAGTCGCAAAAGGAAAAGTTTAGTCGCAAATGCGACCGTATCGGTCGCAATTTCGAGCCCTGCGTTTGGCGCCACTGATTTCTTAACACACGCACATTACATTTGGCGCCATTTCCGCAGTCGGTCGCAAGTAATGACGGGAAAACCGCAACGTAATCGTGTCTTTGGTGAAAACCGAGGAAAAAGTTTGGGAAAATTTGGCAGCAGATCAATGAAAACCAAGGGACGCAGTCGAGGGTTAGAATCTGCTCAAGAATTTTCAAATTTTTTTTATCAAGCTATGAAGGCACGGAGAAATTTTGTTTTCTCTCTTATAAAATTATTTTTCGACTTAACAAGACAGACAATATACTAAGCGCGTATGTGCATGATGTTTCACTTCTTTTAAGAAACTGTAGATTCTCACAATCTGAAGACAGCCAATCATTTCGCTCACGTCATTTCCGTGCTTCATAAGGCTATGAAAACACTTTTTGACCAATCAAAACGCACGTACTATCCAAACAACATATGGATGCAGTAATATTTACCAATGAATAAGGCATAATGTAAGAATATTTACCAGTGAATTAGGCATAATGCAGCAATACTTATTAGTGAATAAGGCATAATGTAACATATTTACCAATGAATAAGGCATAATGTAACAATATTTAACAGGGAATAAGTCATAATGCAGCAATACTTACCAGTGAATAAGATATAATGTAACAATATTTACCAGTGAATCAGGCATAATGCAGCAATACGTATTAGTGAATATAAAAAGGCATAATGTAACAATATTTACCAGTGAATTAGGCATAATGCAGCAATACCTATTAGTGAATAAGGCATCATGTAACAATATTTAACAGTGAATAAGGCATAATGTAACGATACATACCAGTGAATAAGGCATAATGAATAAAATGAAACAATTGTAAACATCAGCATTAGGCAGACTTTTATCGGGGTCTCTGTTGGATACAAAAGCACTCTTTAGTACGCCATGAGAAGTTTGAATACACAAGAAGCGAAACTTTTAATCGATTCAATGGAACTGATAGGTGTAGTAATTTTACTGTTTTACTGACTTTTTTGTTATATTTGACTTTTACTTTTTACTTTTCTACTTATTATGCTTTACGTTTACTTTTCGACATGTGATACGGAAGAAATTGTTAAAATGGAAATTCAATCAATCAATCAATCAATCAATCTGTTAATTAACCAATTAGCGAGTTAATGAATTAATTAATCAGATAATCAGTCACTCAACCATTCAAACAGTGATGAGTCAATAAATCAATCAATCAGCCTGTCAATCAACCAATTAGCGAGTTAATGAATTAATTAATCAGATAATCAGTCACTCAACCATTGAAACAGTGATGAGTTAATCAATCAATCAATCAATCACTCAATTAAGATTCAAAGCACAGTCACAACAAAACGGTATAAGATTTGATTATGTAGAAAATGTGATGCACAGAGAAGAGTGAAAAATATATACTTCAAAATGAATACAGTAATTACATAAATTATAATATAACTTTAATAGCATCAGAAAGAATCTAAAAAATATAATCTAATTGATTTAAAGAGCTAAACTATCAATATATACTTTGCACCACTTAGAATTAAATGGAAAATTCTAAATGATTTTTAACTAACTTTTACGAGAAGTCGCCATATGTAATCAGCAAGGGAATATCAGACTTTCCTAATTATTACTTTGGCAATACAACAATAAATCAATACAAACAGATTTTTAGCCATATATTAACCAAAATACTTTATGCGCCAAGTTAGATGCCCTTCGAGCCTCGTTATCATGCTAAACCCACACATTTTCTTTCAAAGAGTCCGCAAAAAAAATAGCTTTTAAAATATATTCAAATCTTCGCCAATTTTTGGCCAATCTCATCAAAACTTTGCATTTTTACTATTTTTGATTTGACAAATTTAAGGATGCATTTCGTTTTCTCAAAATCAGAACATTTATCAATGTCACGCTTGCGTGAAAAGGGTCTATATGGATGGGAAGGTGAGTTAGCTTTGGTGGACAAGAAGGTCACACAAATGTTCGAATCTCGGCAGGGCTTGGCATCGAACCTGAGACTTTGTGACCGGAAGGTAGAGATCTTAACAACTGCACCAATAACAAGCCCTTAAAATGTGTATTTTTAAAGTGTTAATTAAAGGAGCACCAAGCAGCATCAAAGCCAAATGTCTGTGAAATACTGCTCGTTTACTCGCTATGCCATAAGGCTGAGGCCTAAAAAATCCGAAACAGCTGTCCACGGCTGCTAGCTTTCTGGCTCACTATTCAGTTTATGGTAGAATTAAGGGGCAAAGAACGCTACCAAGCTACCAACGTGGCCATAGTGCCCAATATAGTGGATTCAAGTTGCTACTACCACATTTGTGCTATGTATACTTAAGTTCATCTTTATAGCCATAGTCCCAAATATAGTGGCTTCAAGTTAGCTACATGATCAAAACTATAGGCTAGTTTATGTCGCTTAAATTGCGCTTAAATCATGCAATACTTACCAATGCAGTATACTACTTTTTACAACTATTCGTAAGTCTCTCTTTTTCTTTTTTGCAGAAGAGAAAAAAGGAAACTGCCATTTAGAAGTTTTTACCTTGCGGATGGAAGAGCAATGGAAACAATGAAAAGTGTCCAGTTGTGGAGAGAATCAGGAACACCCTGGCATTACATCTGTTCACTGTCGCTAGCAAACTGAAATACAACCAGAAGAAGGGTGAATGTTTATTTGGAGGAGGAAAAAGACTTAACAGTTTTGTCAGTAAATGCAGAACGCTGAACGACTTGGTTTCGGTGAACGCAAATTTTAATCTCTTCTGAGATAGGTTACACTCGTAGCACTAATGACATAATAACACTCACTGTAGATCAAGATCTAGCAGCTGCTTATATATCTTAAAGAGGGTTCTAGAGTGTTCCAAAAGAAATACATAATCAGTTTATTTATAGGGACATACTAACGTTTTGC
Organism: Zoanthus sociatus; assembly: GCA_025331085.2. Classification (NCBI taxonomy): domain Eukaryota; kingdom Metazoa; phylum Cnidaria; class Anthozoa; order Zoantharia; family Zoanthidae; genus Zoanthus; species Zoanthus sociatus. The sequence continues at coordinate 7,180 of JAOBAY020118039.1, read as the reverse complement.
ATAATAATAGAAATTAGCAAACTGACATTCAAAGTTCTAGATATCACAACACTAATCACACTGAAAAAGAAGTAAGAAAATAAACTTGTTCCTTTAATTACGAATCTAATCACCACAAAGATTGTTTGAAAATGTCAATGCTAATAAATGCGGTACAAACTAAATCACAACAATCGTTACAGTGTTTAGATGGCATTTATGGAACCTTTAGGGGATGACAGGGGTTGCAGAAAATGAAAATCCCAGGAAGGGGGCACTCCTAAATGGGTTTATCCTAAATTATGTAAATGTCTATCTACAGTAGTACATAAAGTAGAAAAAAAGGTTCCACTTTTAAAAATTACCACACTCCCCTTCCCCTCCTCCTGCCCTGTCATAATCATTACCATCACCATCATCATCACCATTACCATCACCATCATCATCATCATCAACATCATCATCATCATCAACATCATCATCATCATCATCAACATCATCATCATCATCATCATCATCATCTTCATCATCATCATCATCATCAACATCATCATCATCATCATCATCATCATCAACATCATCATCATCATCATCATCATCATCATAATTATCATCATCACCGTCATCATCTTTGTTTAATGATCCTAATTTCCCACTATTGGGGTCGGACATGATATGAGTCGCCTCCACTGATGTCTATCCTCTGCCACAGCTTTTGTGATGTTTAACTTCCTCATGTCTTTTCCCGCTATGTTACTCCAGGTCTTCTTTGGCCTACCTACTGGCCTTCTACCTTTAACCTCCAGCCCCATTGCTCTCCCAAGTATGTTATTCTCATCCCTACGTTTTACATGACCAAATAATCTCGGGCCCGTATGCAGAGGGGGTGCATGGGGTGCGCACGCGCCCCCCCCCCCCATCCCCCAACGGCCGTAAAGGTCCACAAAAATCCACTCGATTATAAAAGTAAATGAATAAGAAATAAAGTTTACTAGAGAAAATGATCATCAAGCTTATTAAGAAGCACTTTTAGTTACCTGTAAAATCTCCTAAATCTCGATAATAAATTAGAATAAAATCTAATTTGTCAGCCCAGCAAAAATACCTAAATTTCAAAGTTATTTTTACGCTGAACTTTATTATTTTTATGCTGTTTTGAAAATGTGAAAGTTGTGATAAAATGACGTCATGTCTAGGGGGTTGGTCCCAAAAAATGTTGTTCGCACCCCCCTCCCCCCAGCAAAATTTCTGCGTGCGGGCCTGCGATAAAATAACATATACTTTAATTTCAAATGTTGGCATCCCAAATGTTTCTTACTGTGTTTGTGGTCCAGCTGTCACCATCTTCACATCGGTCCAACCCCGTAAAAACCATGCTGCTTTAATTGTTTATCTGGTTCTAACGCATTCTCGCAGCACTCACCTTTCTTATAGAAATTACTAGTTTAAATTCTATTTCTTGATATTATTGCAGTTATTAAGGCTCATTTCTGTGCACATGCGCTCAAATCCAGTTAAACGTTTTTTTAACTGTGGGAGGAAAAAATTATAATTTAACAAAGCTGTTTTGAAAAAGGACTTCGGACAGTCTATTTTGTTTTTTGGCAACAAGTGTAGGTGCTGTATCACAGCGTGCAGTAACCTATCCTTTTTGTAGAGTTCAAACTTTGGTCACATTCAACACGGCAAGGAGGGCACGTGAGTCGTTCTTGTATTTGGCAACCGTGAAAGATATGAAAGTACTTTCATTATGAAAACTTTATAACGCGACTATTACTCAGGTATCAGACCAATTTACCATATCACAGCGTTTTAAAGAGGAATTGAGATCCTCAATCGAATTCAATTTTTCTTATTTCAAAATGATGGTATACAAGGACACATTCCATGGACTCTTCAGCTTCTCATTCAAATAATTATAATCCGTATCTCCATGAAAATAATATCTATAATTTCTCACGCTCAAGTAAAAGATTGGTAAATAGGCTGTTTATATAACCTTTCGACAAGTTGTTGTTGTTTTTAAATCGTAACGTTTTCCTAATTTATCCACTGAGCGTCCTTGCTACTTGCGTACGATTTTTAAATGAAAGCAAGTTGCTGAAAGGACTTTGAACTTGTGCTACAAAATCGATGTTCTACAAAATCCATATGTGTCACGCTAGCATTCATCGTTACAATCTGATGTTAAACCAAATGAAAGACCATTGATATTTCAAAATTGCCGTTCTTTTAAACAAATGAAAGTTAAATTTTCTTTTTATCAGAGAACAATTGTCTTATGGAATAATATAATTATTATATAATATACCTTATAGCAATAAAGATAACGTAGATATTTTTGAATCAAATGCGCATGCCCTTTCAGTGATTAGATCGAATCATGATCAATTACATTAGTTTATCTATATAGTTATATTTTAACCGTATTTTAATACATGTACATAAGTATCTATAAGTTATTTTATAACCTTGTAACTACCGTAACTCTCCTAGTTACTGTTTTTAGGAGTATGTTGATTAACGATAAAGATTAAAGTTACTGATACAAAATCAAGCCATTTTTTTATAAAAAGACCTGATATAACTATGGCCTACGGTTAAAGCCATGGGGGATAACTGGATAACTTAGTAAATATTACTTCTACTTGAAAATATAGTTAGATCAGATAAGTCTTATAAAATAATTTTGATTCTTTGCATTAAGACTTTAAAAGTCGGATTTCTTAATCAGACCCATACTTGATTATCGCAGGAATGAAGGCCTGCTGATGTTTTAAATTAATGTCCTACCAGACACTCGCATTCATGAGTTCTCTACTGCTGTTTTTATTTCTTTTTTCATTCATTAATTGTGAAAGCAGGGCTTACCGGTATTGGCTCTGCTGTCGTTAAAGTATTCCATGACATCTGGTAGCAAAACTCCCCAAGTATTGCAGTATCCGGTAAGAAAAGTGAGAGAGACAAATGAAGCAGCCAACACAACCCAAGACCAACAGCCGTCCGGTTTGTGTTTATACGTCTTGCCGTGAAGGTCATCATGTCTGTTTTTGTTACATTCAGGTCCCATTTTGTCTGGCATTCATCGACTAAAATGTTTACTTCTTCCCTTCTTGTAGATCTCAGAAAGTTGAGCTGGTGTCCCGGATATTGGAATAGCTGAGGAATTAAAAAACTAAATAAGAGGTCGCTCCGGCCGTTTTGGCCAATACCGTCTGTCTTGCTATTCAAGGTATAAACCGCTCTAAACAAAAGTTTAACCTCTTGAAATGTTCTAAAACAAAAAATGTTCACTTGTATTACGGAGATTTTCAAAATATCTATTTATATCTGTTTCAGTTCGAACCAATAACAAGGATAATGAGAGAGACAAATGATGAAAAGAACTTCACTCAAGACCGGCAGCCGTCCGGTTTGTGTTTATACGTCTTCCCTTGAAGGTCATCTTGTCTGTTTGTGTTACATCCAGGTCCCATTTTGTCTGCCATTCATCGACTAAAATGTTTACTTCTTCTCTTCTTGTAAATCTCAGAAAGTTGAGCTGGCGTTTAGGATATTACAATAAATGACGAAGTAAATGAGAGGTTACCACTCTGGCTGTTGGCCAATACCGTTCACATCTGTTCACACTGTCATGCACTGCGGTAAGTGCTTTGAACATGTGAGCGTCTGGGGGGTTTCTGAAATAACAAAACAGTTTTAACTTTTGCATGAAATTTGGAGTTTGTTGAAGGGAAGTCCATTTCACCCGGGCGTAGAGGGGGTGAGATTGCAAGATATCAGCAATGACCAATCTCATATTCTACTCGAATATTTTGTGCGGGGTAACCGAATTGAAAATTTTTTTCTTCCAAATTTCTCTCCCTTCTCCCCCAGAACGTGACTTCAGTGTACTTGGTCAGCGGAAAAACGTATATCGCCGACTTTTCTATTAACTTTGGGGTTAGAGAAAGGCTTATGGTAAGCTTTCGGGTTAGGTCTTAGGGTTAGGGTTTAGTCTTGCATAGATGCACTTCCGCTAAACCAGTATTAAATTGTAGTCGCGTTCTGCAGTCCGCGTTCGGTGCAGCATTGAGCTTTCCATTCTGCATTCTGCAAATGACACCCGCCGGATATGGCTGATGTTTTAATGGAATTAGGAATACCCGATCGAACGGAAGCACAGGCAGTGATGTTGACATATTGATCTAGGATTATAAAATCTAAAAAAGGCTTCATAGTTTTAACCTTTGATTTGATGTTGAAATAGGGTCAATCTATCAATAAGAGGCCATTTTAACGCATCTCAAAATAGATTCTTAATATGCAAAATATAACGTAACTCTGTTTTATTTTCTAGAACTTGTAAATAATGAAATACATACTCATGCTAACAGTATTTATTAAATTAGTGTTTTGCAATATTGGCTTGCCTTAAGTGCAAGTAACTACTGTTTTTTCATACTGTTTTCATGCTGGTGTAACTGACTGCTCCCGTGGTCCCGCAGTGGCGTTATACATGTTTACTACGGGACTGCAGGAGCAGTTGTTACATTACTTGGATATAAATTATTTCTAATATCTTTCATTAATCAATTGTTGACTGCAGGACTGCGGGAGCAGTGCTTTTAAAGCTTTGATAAGCTGGCAGGGTATTCTGAAGTTGCTTCTTCATTTGGCCATGGAATGGAAAATGAAATTATACCAGGCCCGTCGGAACGAAGTTGATATTGGGGGTGGGGGGGAGGTGAACTGCGAGCATAGCGTCCGAAACCGGGGGTCAGTCAGACAAGAAAAAGAAAAAACAACGAAGAAAATACTCAAAAGTTCAGTCAGTGTTAATTTCGAAAATGTTCTTACGCAAATTATTGGGAGGGCTGCTAAATCAATAAATTTATTTGATTTCTTTTTCAAATCTTGGGAGACAGCGCAATCATCAAGAATAACTGAGAATAATTAACGTTTTAGGGCGCGTTCACACGGTAGTCTTTTAACCATGGTTAATTACGTTTACGATGACTCATCGTTTGGACTGAAATTTCTGCTAGGCACAAAGAGTTTTACTTGTCAACAACAGGCAAGTGTCACACGTGTACTTCTTAACAGTTAGAGAACACTAATTGCACAATCCCACAGCACTGGCGAAAAATATGGAGAGTGAAAATGAAGCAGTGATATTCAGGCTTTTATTATCGCGCCAGATATGGGTTTGGCCAATGGCCAAGTTGTCAGCACTCAAAACCACAAATTTCTTAGACTAAAAAATGAAAACTGCTACCTGACCTGTCAAACGGAGGGCTGCGTGCAACTGATCGGGTGTTAAACCAGCTGATAGACTCAGTGATAAACCCTACTCGGGAGCAGGGTTTAGATGTTGTAGCGATAACGAATTTAACCATGCTCAAAGTATTAACAACCCTCCAGAACAAAATCTTGTCCAAATATGTTATAAACAGTTCAATCACGGTACAAAAGGCCGTGTGAACGCGCCCTAAGTGTTATTACCAGCGAAATTGACATTAAGTTAGTGCTGCTGTATTCAATTTACATAATAGACGTTCTTCAACGCGTCGTCAACCGATTAATTTATGATGGCTAATAGTAGTTTTTCTTTCTATTTTAAATATCATGACCGATAAGGACTGTTTTCAATAAGCACTGTATCATTTTCCCCGGCGGAAGGTCTGAATTAAAGGAAACCAGCATATTGATAAAATATAAACATATACTTTCAAATGTTGACATCCCAAATGTTTCCAACTATGTTTGTGGTCCAACTGTCACCATCTTTACATCAGTTCAACCCCGTAAATAACATATTGCCTTAATTGTTTATCTTTCTAATGCATTCTCGCAGCACTCACCTTTCTCATAAAAATTACTAGTAGTATATAGATTTAGGCACTGTTTAAAAGCGGAGCTCCAAAAGAGATTCAACCTAATAGCCCAAGTAGTTTGGGTCGTAGAAGCCCTAAAAGTAAGATTTTTTTCAATTACAAAACAGTACTTAACTGTATCGAACACGAAACAAATGCCAAAATTATATCAAAAAACACACGAAAGAAAAAAACACATATACCATTTAGAATAAAATCACTTTAAAGATGAACGAGAAAAGAAAATATTTCACTCGTGTACACGGACGTCGTACGGACAGACGGACAACGGACGGACATGACGTCATGACGTTGGAAATTCAACTCGATGCATATACTATATATTCTTAAGTATGGTGCTCCGCAGTAGCTCCGCTATTAGAAGTAGGGCAAGAAGTGCGAGCTGCGCGGGGAGTGCGAGAGTATAAGATAGTATCAACTCAAAAAGTGTGGGTGACGGCTAGGGATTGGCAGGTGTTAATTAAAATATTTCCGAGGGACAGGTAACCAGAGTATAAAATGTTAACTTAACTATTTCATCCATACTCAGTAAATTGTTTTGTTTCATTGGCGTTTGCATTGACGGGACTTTACGGAGTCAGCACGACTCGGTGGTCAGGGTGTGCTAGATTTGCATGCGGTTATTCCGGGTTCAAATCTCACTCTGATTACTGTCTGGCTTTGTCTTGGATGATTTCTGAGTCATATCCACCTCGCTTTGTAAATAGCCAACTGGTTTGTCTCCTATCAGTTTGGATTTTTAATTGTGCCGAGTATAAATAAAGTATTTTATTACTCCTGATTCAGAATTCAGATCGTTTTTTGAAAGGTAATCGATAAGTTTTATTGATATCTACACGTTACTTACAAATAGTTTACTAATTCCTACAAACGAGGAGATTAGATTTATACAGTTTTTAAAATAGAGTACTCCATCATGATAAAAATTATTAAAAATTTTAAAAGGTAAGATCAATCAATAAAACCTTTATATTGACCAAAAAAGTCCTCTCATATCTGTCCGAACCATATGGCAAAAGCAAAAATCAATTCTACTACAGCTTTCGAATGTATAAGTAACGTAGTGAAATGCATTGGATGTGGTTAAATCTCTCGAGCGTTAGGGCTGTGAAGATGGCTGCCATACAATGTATAAAATTTAGGAGATTCTGGCCGTATCTATGGGCGCCGGACTCGGTCCAGCAAGCGAGCGAAGTTGCCTGTCTTTCTATTTTTATGTAGTAGCGCGAGGCTGCATGAAGAATGCACAACAACTAAAAACATTTCCAAAACACATCTTAATGAAAAGAAACAATCAACTCTGCGGTCGACACAAAAAACAGGGC